>CAUHTR010004167.1:0-39097 GCA_959609185.1 Schmidtea polychroa | reverse complement strand
NCAATGATCCTGACATGATTCGACAATGATATGATTTGACTATTATATTACTTTGATATTATTTGAGCATAACAATTTGATTAAATTTTGTGTGGACCGACCGTGGTCTTCTTTCTCTTCATCTTTAAACCAATCTGTAGCATGTAGCGTATCAGTAGAAACTTTTTATGTATGTGGGTATTGAGGTCACGACCCTGTAGCTCGTGGATCCAATTACATGTAGGCACTTGTAATACAGTGCAACCAATTCTGTCTAATTATATCTTGAACTTTTGATTAAATTGGCGGGTCGCAATTTTATGGGCCCCCGAGTGTTTATGTTGGGCTAGAACTGATTTCTAGACCCAAAGTTGGGAATGGGACGAAATGTGTCAGTACACAACACGCATACCCAGCATTAAGTTTACTTAAATAAAAATATATAAAACACCAAGTAAACAATGATAATAGAGAGATAATATACCCAAAAATAAAACATTTGAATTAAAAATAAAATAAAACACGAGCAAGAAGTATTACACGAAAACTTACTCAAATATAACCGAAAGACATAAAACAACAAAAAACAAATTCGAATAAAGGCGATTAGTAAAAATTAAAAAAGAAAATTAAAGAAAATCTTCATAAAATCTTACGTAAAGAAAATTATATCGATATTTTGAATAAAAATCCAGAACAATTCATAAAAATGGCGAAATCCATCATGACGGCCAAACGACCCAATAAAATTTATAAAAAATAAATATTTTAGTTTAAAAAATAAATATTTTAGTTTAAAAAATAAATATTTTAGAAAAGAAATCATAAAAAACAATTTAAAAATAAGAAATAGATTAAATTTAGCATGGACTGTTCTGGAAATGCTGAAATCCATCATGGAGGCAAATTTAATAAAAAATAATTCGAAAATAAAATTTCAAAAATAAAAACAAAATTTCTTACTGAAAAATCGCCATCAAAATCGATAAAAATTAAAAATCGAATGTTCGAGAATTAAAATAATCTGAATTTGTTTTACTGCATCAATGCACGCATGTATACTTACACGTCAAACAGAGGCTATATAAACTAACACATTTCGTCACTTTTTAAGCAAAAAAATGCAAATGCAAATGCTTGCTCTTATGCCAAATTTTTGATTTTGATTTTTCTGAGATTGTAAGTAAGGACGATTTCATTGTGAATTATAAATTATTATTATTGAAACTTGGTTTTCATTATTTCTATTTAATTATAGAGGTGTAGATTTGAATGAGATCGTCGGTTATCAATGATTTTGAAGCGAGATCCCAGCCAAACCTGCACCTATGCACTTTATCATTTATGAATGCACAGTTCATAATAATTTCGGGTCATCGACCCTACATGCACTAAAATCATAATCTTAACCAGAGGTCGCCACGAACTATTGGTGTTTAACCATGAGTAGGGCGTATAAATCCTTCTTGGTAGTTGGCATAGTCACAGGGACTATGCGGACGAAATAATTATGGGAAACTAATTGTGGATACATATTACAATAGGGCCTATCGTACCGTACTCAGTGTAGTCGGGAAAGTAGGTAAATTTTAATTAAATCGACCTTTTCGTTAACTTACATACCTAAATTAACACTTAAATTATACTATTTTGCACACAACATTAAGAACTGATAAACGGGGAATATCCCCTGACTCAAATTTCACACAATACAACATGCTAGTGTAGCTGGTTATTTCTAAACGAATCCCTCTTAAACTATAAATTCAATGTGAACCTAAGAAACTAATTAACTCAAAATAACAGGGAGATCCCTGCGCAAAAATTTTTTAAGGCAATTAAAGACTTAAAAATTTTGAACCATTCCCTGTAAGAATACTGCAACCTAAAGTTCATGCGATGAGTAGGACCTAAGATGTTATAATCTCAATCGCACTGGTAAGCGAACTAATATCTATAGATGCCCACAAAATAACCTATTTTGATGCAAACTAAATTTCTCTATCGTAATGGTCTTGGTATGCGCAACTCCCGTAGACATATTGATAAAGTCTCTTTATCTATAAACTACTAATATCATATCTATAACTTATAAGTTCGGGCAACATCTTCACATTATTCTACACTAAATTGAATAGACTCTAAACTAACTATAAAAATATAAATCGTAAACCCATAAAAGTATAAATCATCCTCTCAATTTCATAAAAATGTGAATTGTACTTATAGATTTAATTTCTTCAAAATATAAATTATGGTTAGTTATAAAGGTATAAATTATAAATTTAATTTCTTGAAATTATAAATTACAAATTTGTATTGACGATAAAAATTATAAATTATAACTCTAAGTTAATTATAAAAGTATAAATTATAAAATTTTATTAGCTTTAGAAATATAAACTATAAATTTAACTTCATAAAAATATAAATTATAAAATTATATTAGCTTTAGAAATATAAACTATAAATTGAACTTCACCAAATATAAATTATAAACTTAAAAGTATAAATTATAAAATTATATCAGTTCTAAAATATAAACTATAAATTTAACTTCATAAAAATATAAATTATAAAATTATATTAGCTTTAAAATATAAACTATAAATTTAACTTAACTTAGATTGCCTTTAACATCATAGTTGAAATTTTTCATCAAAGACCCCCCCCCCCTAAACCATATAGTCATCAACTACCACCTAAATATACTAAATTAGCTTATCTTAATATATATTTAACTTATAGTATATTTTAAAATATAAATTGTAAATGTTCATAAATGACCCCCCCTCCGAATTATACATTCATTATCCATTGCATAAATATCCTAAATTAACTTATTTTAATATATATGTAACTTATAGTATATTTAAAATTCTAAATTGGAAATGTTCATAACTGACCCCCTCAAAATTATACATTCATTGTCCATTACTTAAATATACTAAATTGACTTATTTTTAATATACATTTAACTTATATTATATTTAAAAATATAAATTGTAAATTTTTATGAATGACCCCCTCAAAATCATACAGTCATTACCCATTACCTAAGCATACTAAATTAACTTATCTTAATATATATTTAACTTATATTATATTTTAAAATATAAATTGAAAATTTTCATAAATAACCCCCCTTCAAATCATTAGGTATACTGAATTATATCATCTTCGTATAGAGTTAAATTATATTTCAAACCAAAAAAAAATAATTCCATAATTTTTCGTAAATGATTCCCCCCATATGTGGTAATCTTGTAAAAATATAAACTTACATTTATTATTATTATTAACATTATTATTATTATCGTTATTAATATTATTATTATTATTATTATTATTATTATTATTATTATTATTATTATTATTAGTATTATTACCATTAACATTACCACTCTTATTATTATTATTACTATTATCATTATTATTATTATTGTTATTATTATTATTATTATTATATTATTAAAATAATTATCTTTATTTCATGAAAATAAAATTATAAACCAAATTATTGATTTTGGGATTCCCCTATCTCTAAATTTAGCTTCAATGGCCCTATCTTCCAATAAAATTATCGGAAACCACTAAAATCTATTCTTAGTAACACCCCCCCCCAGATAATATAATGATCGCAAACGACATCAATATTAATAATTTAAATTATATACATATATAGGTATATGTGTGTGTGTATATATTTATATGTATATGTGTGTATATACCAATATCAAATTCACAAAATATAATTTAAAATTATTCTAAATACGCCCCCCAAGTTATACTACGAACAGTACTAATATTAAAATTACTAACTTAAGTTATATACATGCAGTTATTTAATCCCTTAAGAATTTTTTTTATTACAAATGTTCGTAATTACTCCCCCCAGGTTGAATAATATTTAAGATAATAGTATTAAATATCAATATAGAATATATACAGATAGATTAAATTTCAAACATCAAAATTTATAATTTTCATAAATTACCCCCCCCAAGTTATATATTAACCGGGATCGTGTTAATACTACTAATCAGCTAAGGTATACTCTATTATTAATTAATTGGGTAATTTACTAATACAAAGAGCCAAACTACATTTAAATTTATTACATTTATTAAATACAAGCAAAAAATTGCGAAAGATAAAATCAAATATACTTACCAGAAGCATTTTATCATAAGCATTCTATCGTTTTATTTTAGCATCATTTAGTGTCAAAATACGACAAAAAAAATTGTTCCTTCAAAACGCTAAAATATTACCAAAATCATCTACAGAAGAGTAAAAATTATTACTAAAATATTACTAAAATATTACCGAAATCCGTTACACAAAATCAGTTCACAATGTTGAGAAATTATACGATCCATTTAAATTTCCCGATAAAAATGTTGAATTCCTGAAATAGTCATAAAATACCAACTAACCGGTTCAAGGAGAGGGACTTTGTAATTCAAGGGTATGAGTTACAAATCCAGGCAGAAATGAACCTCAATCCTGGTACAGACCGACATTATGACGGGCCGTTTTGCATCCGTATCTCTAAATATGGGGGATTAACTAAGTGATTACGCTGAACCGGACAACCCGCCTAAGTGATGACAAATTGAGAATCTACGAGGGATTCTGACAATTTGCCAAGCACCGACAGAGCTGAATTGTTCAGCGATATATATTTAAAATGAAAAATATTAAATTTACCATTATAAATTTTAAAAAAAAAATATTTCAAATTATCAAAATTATGTTAATTATAAATAGGTGATTTAAACACCTTGGATTAAATTTTTATTTTTATTATTAATTGAAAATTTAATTTTAAAAGGAAAAGAAATATGGATAATTAAACTCAACTTTAATTTAATCTGGATTGCCTGAATTAAAATTAAGTATTAATTCTTGGTATTTTGATTGAACGGGAAATTAACCCAACATAAACCTGAATTATGTGTGGTATTTTAATAAATAATTATTAACTTTCACTAGAGAGTTGCCATGAAACATGTGCGTGTGTGCATGAATTGGAAAAAAATGATGTATGTGGGAGATAAAGGGGATGAATAGGGTATGGTATTGGGAAGACAATCTGGTGAAGGGACCAGGCCAAATCGGACACAAGCCTTCTATCGGCAGTCCGTGAACCCATAGGAGTGTTCGACAATTACAGTGCAAGTAGTGCGCTCACTTTTTGCGAGCACTCACCCTCTTGATACAGTACCAACGTTGATCGCTCAACGGGTATCAAGCGGTAAACAATGTTGTATCTTGGGTTACGCTGGTAACAGCACTAAAGAGCAAAATATTTGATCATCAGTAACCCACCATAATTATAAAAAAGATATTGGTATTACTGAAACAATTTTCAAATAAATATTTTAACAGGAGATTTTTTGATGGAAATTTCTAAGCAATTAAAAGCGACGTATTAGAATGTGAAGGTTTTAGAGTAATTGAGGAAATTGAGGAAATATTGAGTGATGAAGAAATCTTTTGTGATAATAATGAGAAGTCCATGAGTTAGAAATTAGAAAGGCAAATTTTATTAATGAAATTGAAAATCAGCATAATAAATATGCTAGTCCAAATACAGTAGGCGAGCTACTGTATGGGGGGTTTAATATTCAGGTGTGCCTTTTTAGGGATTTTTTAAAATTCGAATGGAAATGTCAATATTCAAAAAGGGTGATCCAAGAAGGGATATTCTTCAAAGGAAGAATAAATTTCTAATGGGAGTTAATTTCTAAAGTGTTTATATCGGTCAAACTTTTATTTGTTTAAAAATTAAAATTCAGATTAATGATAAAATTTAATTTAAGAAAATATGTAAATTTTCATATTTTAATGAACGTGGTTGTCATATCTGTGGTTGTCAAGGAATGATAAAGAAGTCTAAAACTATTTGTATTATTTTGTTCAATGAAAAGGATATACCGGTTTCTAAGAGTTAAATCTTAACTAGCTTAATATGATTTGTTACATGTCTAAAAACTTTAAAAAGTCAAATAATTTTTTCAAAGCTCCACTTTATCTTTATAATCTCTTGGATCGCAAAGTTTGGAAATATTTGATTAAAAATCTACATTCCGTGCAAATCAAAGAGCACAATCGATGAAATATCGAGGAGCTGGAATTGCACTTGGGAGGAATGTATTTATTTTAATAAATTGATGACGGTAAATTATTATTCACATTATTTCTTATATTAAGATATAGTGAAAATGTTTAATAGTTCCAACTTTTAAAAGATAAAACTTTCATTAAAATTAACGACAACATTTGATAAATTATTACCAAGTGATTAATTCGCCTATAAATTGCTCACAGAATATCAGGATGAGACAAGAGTATCATGAGACATTATTGAAACCACAAAGGAGGAATTAGACATTATGATGGATGAGTTAAATTCATGATATAATCATTTATGTTCACTTTCAAGTCGAACTATAAAAATTTTCTTTGGATTAAAACAATTAAATGAGTGTTATATAATACACTAACAGTGGAAATTAATAAAATAAAATTTTAAAGAAATATTTTCTATATTTTTATACCGTATTTTTCGGACCATAAGGCACACCGTGTTATAAGGCGCAATATCATTGATCGACTGCTAACGGTTTTATTTTCATACATAAGGCGCACACATTAAATGACACAAACTTCGGTTGTCCCAATAAAACCTTAAAATTAGATAATTAGGGATAAAAACATGATCTGAAAAATGGGTAAATTTAAGCTGAGATTCTCCAAACTTTACCAAATGTCTGGGAACATTGCAACTATTTATCTTCCAACGGTTTGATAATAACTAATAATATGATAATTTCTGTTACGGTGTACTCTAATAAAAAAAGTTTTAGAATTTTGAAATAGGTAGAATGTTTAAGACTAAGGTCAACTATCTAAGAAATGCGATTGTCAAATATAATAAGTAATATATGCAGGAAGTATATGAAGGAGGAAAAAATAAAGAAGGAAATAATAGAAAATATCATCAAAGGGTTTGAAAATTATGTACAAAGAAATATGTTCATTAAAGACATTTTTGTCATAAATTGATATATACATTTACATCTTTATTTATTAATGCAATACTGTTGTTGCTATATATATGTATATCCAAGAAATAATAAATAAAATAAAATTTTTCAAATTATATTCATTGCGTTTCAGATGGTAGACTAGTTTCGAGCCTCTTTGCCTCCCTTCAATATCATGTATGAAACTGACCTCAACCAGAAATTGAATCTAGTAACTTTTTAACCTTTTGGTTCTATTTAATCACTTATCTACATTGGATGTAATTACAAACTTTAACAATGTTTGCACTTATTTGGTCACATGCATGATTTCTAATAAATACAATGTCAATTGAAAAGAAATCAGAGGTGAAAATTGAAAAAAAGTTCTTATAATATATATATTTGAGAAGAGCAGTATAAACATTATAATATTTGATGCGGCTTGATGGTGGAGTCGTCATATTCTTTTAGTCCAGTCACAAAATTAAATAATCCAATAAATATTTACAAAATATATTGTCCAAATACAAATTCCTACATTGTTTGCCATCATTTTCTAATATGCATTTCTGAGTTTCTTTCAAAGTTATTTTCTCCGTTTAAAGAAAGAGAGATCAATCGACTTTTCAACAACTAATTGGAGGTCAATTTGTTGTTGCTTAACAAAATTTACTTTATAGATGCAAGCTCTTATCATTTATCAGATTCCTAAACTTTTGACTGTCATTTTTCTAAACAATGAAAATTATACCATTATTTATTGGAAATAGTGTTTTTATATTAATCCTTTTCAACAAGAATAATCAACCTTTTTATAACGGACCAACTGGAAATTAAAGGTTTTGTACGGCCTGCATATAAAATATGAACACTAGATGATAAACACAAATTATCTCTCTATTTAAAAAATGAACATAGTAACAACTCGTTCTTATTTCTGTTCGGTCTTTCTTCTCGATACTCTCTCGGCTCCCTAATATATCTTGGTGATACAATATTTGTTACTGCGTCTCTGTAACGTCTTGTTATATTCTGTTCTGGCCTTCTTTCTCTCACTGCATAGATCTCTTCTGCAATTATACGAGATTCGAGTAACTTCTTGATTTTTTTCTTCACTTCTGTTGTTCCTTTGGTGTCACTTAGTCAATTATTTATTTTTTAAAATTATTTTAATAAATCATTGAAATATTTAATTCTTAGCTGAAAACACCTTACATCCCCCTTCTTTAAGAAATTTCTTTATCTTTTCAACATTTCTTTGAAGCATTTTCCCACTTTGGTCTTGTATCAGATATCGGCGATCATGGATCTTCTGCATTATTCTGTATGGCCCTTCGTATCTTTCCTTGTCTTTTGTTCTTAATTCGACTTTTCCAGAACCTCATCTCTAATATTGAATGATCTTTTTGTTTGCGTTGTTTTTCGAGTGTCTTCTTTTTGTGAAATCGTCGCTTTACTATGAAATTGTTCTCGAGCTATTTTTTTCCAAATATTACTTCTGCGGAACTTCGCCCTATTGATTTCTGAAATGTTGCATTCATGGTAAATTCAATCTCTGGTATGATTTCTGACCAATCTGTTCTACTTTTTTCATTTAATGATGCATTTAAATAGTCTCTTATTGTCCTGAATTGACGTTCTATCACACCATTTGTATTAAGGTGTTATGGACTTGAAAAGCATAGTATTTCCCATTGATTTTGTAAAATCTTTCATCGTCTTAGATTTAAATACTTTTCCACAATCTGTGTTAAATTTCCCATGGTGCTCCAAATCTAAGAATCCATTTTCTAGTATTATTTCCTTCCTTTTGAGCATTTTGAACTTTAGTCACATGTTCATTAAGAATCAAATCATACTTGCTTAATAACTCGATTATTCCTAAAGTATTTCCATTTGACGAGTCTCCAAATTTAAACGAATCTCCAAAAAATTCAACGATGCTGTAAGAAACCTCAATTTTATTGAAATAATTGATAAATTTGCAATTTCAAAAGACCGAAAATCTTTAATATAATAAAATTTCTTTTATATTATTTTGTTGCTAACTATTTTTTTTATTTTTCATTAAAAAGGGGCCCCACACTTTCGCTTCTAGGCCCTGGTTACGTGTCATAGTAGTTTTCATGTATATGAAACAGATTCTCTTCAAATCTCAATCTTTTTGTGAGAACTGTTTCAAATGGGCCATCGCGGAAATTGATTTAATAATTATCTATATAAATATTAACTATTATTTTTAGATAATTCAGAATGAAATAGGCCCATGGGTTTTCAAAATGTAAATTTATCAAAATGAAAATTTTGTTTCTAATAAGTTAAGTGTTCCTTATGCTCATCATAAAATATCTTGAATGTGGTAATATTTGGGTTTAAGCATACTGGACATAAATAATAAATTTTGAAAAAAGTAAGTTATCTTATAATACCTATCCATTATTTTAATACATATACTCAGTAGATTCTTCTGTCATGGATTACTGATCAGGGACGTAGCTAAGGTGTTGCATAGGGGGCATTTGCTCCCCCCCCCAAAAGAAATTTTAGATTATCAAATATAAATTAGGGATGAAATATCTTAATAAAACTTTTAGTTCGGTTTTGTTATGGGAATTGTATGAGAATAAAAAAACTAAGCTGAAATCCTGGCTACTTCCCTGTTACGGATTGACACTAGTTTGGAAATAGCTGGCCTGAATTAGGTTTAAATATGTGTTACAGTAAAACCTCTACTTAAGACCACCTCCCTAAAGAGACCACCTCTAGTTAAGACCTCTATTTCTGCGGAACCAAATTTACACAGTAGTTTACTGGGACAAATAACCCTCCATAATAGGACCACCCCTCTCGTTAAGACCACTTTTCGTAAAAAATATTTTTAGTTTAAATATTTTTTGTTTAAATATTTTTTTAAAATTAAAATAGGAGTAAAAAAAACGAGAAAGGAGCTTACATTGAGCGAGAAGGTGGATGTTATTAAATCTTCTGAGCGAGGAGAAGGACAGAGACTTATTGCAAGACGATTTTCTTGTAGTAAAACGCAAGTCCACAATATCATTGTTAATAAAGAAGAAATAAAGGAGCTTTGTAACAATAATGCAAATAAAAAACTAAAACGACTAACAAATCAGCAGTTTAAACTTATCAATGAGTATGTTCTAGAGTGGTATGAAAACAAAGTGCTGCGAGGCTTTCCTATTAACGGAGAATTGTTGAAAGCATCAGCTAAGAAGATAGCTATTAGTCTAAACAACAATGTGTTTAAAGCTAGTAATGGCTGGTTGGAGAAATTCCTCAAGAGAAACAATATTACTTTGAGGGTTTTATCAGGTGAATCTGCTTCCGTAGAACCATCTGTGCTATCAGATTGGTTTTTCGAAAATCCCAGATGTTATTACAAACTATGAAAAGAAAGATATCTACAACATAGATGAGACTGCTTTATTCTATAAAATGTTGCCAGGGAAATCTTTGGGTCGTGCTGGAGAAAAAACATATGGAAGTAAAAAATCCAAACAAAGAATAACACTCATGCTTTGTGTTAATATGTTGGGAGAAAAAGAGCCACCGGTCATAATTAATAAATCTTTAAGGCCTAGGTGCTTCAAAACATCGATATGTCTAAAATGGGTGTTGAATGGCATGCAAATAGAAAGGCTTGGATGACCAGTACAATTTTCAAGGAATAGTGTACCAAGTTCAATGAGAAGCTTTTAAAAGAAAAGAGAAGAATCCTGATAGTATTGGATAATGCAACGTGTCATCCTAAAATGGATTTAAGCAATATAAAATTTGCATTTCTTCCTGCAAATACTACCAGCAAATCTCAGCCTTTAGACCAAGGTATAATTAGATCTTTCAAGCTGGAATATCAAAAAAGAATGCTCTCTTCATTATTGTCGTTTTATGAAACAACTGCCAATGTAGAAGAGTTGTTGAAAAAATCAATCTCTCTAATGTTGTTGAGTTTGTAAAGGAGTCTTGGAATGCTGTTAAGCCGTCAACAGTTGAGAGCTGTTTTAAAAAATGTGGGTTCTGCTCGGATATCACGGTTAAACCAGATATTATAACTGAGATCGAACAAGACGTAACAGATTTAGCTAAGAAGCTTGATTTCGACTTTGACCTTAGTGAGCTTGACATTTCTCTTGAACAAAACTATTTTGAGAGTGACTGGGAAGAAAAACTGATTTCTTCTTACACTAGTTTGGATGATGCATCAAGTGAGGTTTCTGAACAAAACGAAGAAGAATCTGATTTACCAAAAATTGATTTAAAAACATCTTTATCTTATATTCAGCAGATTAAGAATCTTGGAATGGAACTGGGTGACAATAAATTAGTTGACATAATGTTTCAAGCTGAACAAAAGTTGACGAATATGATAGCTTTTGATAACAGTGAAGCCAAATCGAAGAGACAAACAACATTAGATGAGTATTTATAATAAAATTTTCAATTTAAGTCTAGTTTTCTTTATAAAAATAAAATCCTCTCTAATAGGATCACCTCTAGTAAAGACCACTTTTGGTCCGGAACCAAGGGTGGTCCTATTAGAGAGGTTTCACTGTATATGAAAATGATATTCAAAGAGTCTATATATCAATAAGTCATTAAAGAAATCTTTAAAATATTGTCAGTCATATAAAAATATTTCTATATAACTGAAATATTATTCAAGTTTTTATTAATTATTCTAAATGTTATAAATATATAATTTAAAATATGCTCGCGTATATTCCGAGTAATTTTGGATGTATTATTATATATTTAATTATATATTACCTAAAATATCATTTTTAATAGGTCGGCTTATACGCGGGTCATCTATTTTTGACATTTTAATCAACTAAATTTGTGGGGTCGTATTTTTTGCCAGTATATACGGTATATCATTAAAATTCTTATATTACTATTATAATAATCTATATAAATCAATATCTAAATATTCCAAATTTTATAAAAGGATTAAAATATATTCGCACTCAAATTTGATTTGATTTACATAAAATTACTTCATCACACAAATTTTATTTTCGACACTTAAATTTAGAAAATGCCTTTATATTGATATACTATTTTACTACTGGGCAAACAAATTCAGAAAGTGTTTTAACATCGTTAATGACTACCTTAAATTTTATAAATTTAATTAAATTGAATTGACATTGAAAACAAGTAATTTAATTGGAAAGAAAGGATTGAGTATTTAACATTTGTGGCAGCTGATTTCGACAGTGAGTTGTTAGAGAACAAGGGAAACAAGATCATGTCCAATTTTGACAGATTCAACTCGTTCAAGGAATTTTATGCAGAAAATATTATACTAAAAGTCAATCATGGATTTGAAAGTTGGAAAGCTGTTGTCTGTTCTTGCTGAAATTTTGTTAAGACCAAAAAATGCGTTCACGTTTATCTATATCTGAAAGAGAAAGGAACGTTGACTTTAATCAATGTGACCCTGCTTAGCGAAAGAAAAAAGCGTGATAGGCCGAAGAAAGTAAAGGCTTATACTAGTTTAACAATGCAACTTGTCTAATAAATGGTTTCTTAAACATTTTTTTGCATTCATTTTTAATATTTTATAAAATTTGTGTGTGATGAAGTAATTTTATGTAAATCTAATAAAATTTATGTGCGAAAAATACCCAACCTTTTATAAAATATATATTTATATAATATATATATATATATATATATATATATATATATATATATACGTTACTTAAAAACTAATTTTAAAAAATTATTTGAAATTTTCTCAGACTATTAAATTATTAAGACTATCATTCTGGGATTCAGTTAGTACTTTTTTTAAAGAAATGCAAAAGGATTTCAGAATGACAAATGTATTCCATTAAAGAAATATTAATTATATTAAAACATTTATTTTGTTTGATTATTTTGAAAATTCTAAAATCATGTTTTAAATATAATTTTATTTTTATAATTTATTAAATCATTATAATCAAAATTATCGATTTTGTATTTTTATTTAATTTTACTTTAACTAGAAAAAGTTTTTACTGAAAACAGAAATTTATATTTCACTGAATTAAGAAAACATCAAACTTTCTAAAAAGATTAATTTTCGAAGTGAAATTTGAATTTATACTTTTGGTTAGAATTAAATAAGATTATTTTTTAAAAATAAAATCATCTAAATAATCTCAAATTAAATATATTTTTGTAAAAATGGAAAAGTATTTTATGGCAATAAATTCTCATTTTTATTTTTATAAAAAGAAAACATACAATTATCAAAGATTATTGAAACTTTTTATATAAAACAAGTATCAGTTTATTGGTTAGATGTCTTTTTTGTTTTATCAAAAAAAAACTGCAAAATTTCATTTATCATCATTTTGATTATAGATCAATACTTTCTGACACTTAAAAATGAAAAAAAAACAGTTCCAAAAAATTTGTTAATAGAAGAATTATTGATCTGTACAAAGTTTTAGAAGAAAAATAAATCATAAATGAACAAAAAATTAATGATTTTACAGATAATTATGACTGCCTTTTTGATATGGTAAAATATAAAGTAGTTATTAAATTAAAAATTTTGACAAAGTTTGAATGTGCTTGATTGTTAACATAATAAAAGATTTCTATATCAGCACACTACAGTAGTTTTATAAAGTTTTATGTTAACTAAGACAAAAAATTTATAAATTTAAGTGATTTTTGTTATATAAAACTGTTCTCTTATTATTTAAAGTTAAATAAAATAGGATTTTTACAGATTATTACTATTTAGATTGGAGCCTTAAAGTCTAATTTGGTGAAACCAAATCTAAATTTATTTATTTTTAAGACTAGAGTTTCTTACTTTTATTTAATAATCATTCATATTTTTTTAACCCTTCTGACCGCGTTACTTTTTAAATTTGATTAAAAAAATTTAAAACATAAATAATATTAGTACGTCGAAATCGGGATGCATAAAATTATCGGCACAGAAAGACAGCTGGACCGGGGAAATCGCGGAATAGCAACGTGAGAAAACATAAATAGATGCGAGCACGTTCGAATCGCGGGATGCGTATAATTAAATCCAGTGGATACTGCACGCGTGTCAATTTCATTAATAAGTACTATTAATAAGTAATAAATAAACCCCTTTTATGTAAGATTTTACATATTGTTAGAAGCAATCAAATTACATTCTAATTTATTACTCATTTTAAATTTAATGACTAAATAAATCCAAGCATTAAAAATATATTTCACAACAATATCTTTAATCAAATTTTCGAGACTTTATAATTTTGATGCTACATTTCAATTTTGAAATTCATATCAACATTCATAAAATATTTAAATTTATTTAAATAGTTTTGACGGTCTTATCGAAATCTATACAAATCTGACATGGGAGACTGATCAAAATCAAAAAACTATCGATACCATCAACAGTGAATCAAATCATGAACCAATGATAGCATTATACATCTTGCAAACTACTTTCGTCTAAATTGTTATTCAGTTCTTTTAACAAAAGAATTGTAATTTAAAAATCATTTATTAATGTTTAATCTATAAAAAGTTGCAGGGTAAATTAAATTTAATTATTTATGCGAATTTTATTTAAAATGATTTCAGTTTTAATGTGTTAATAGTATGTATTTTATCAGATTTTAAATAATTTTTAACTCATATTTTATTAGAAATTCATTAAAAAATAATAATCTAGCTTAAATAAATTTATTTTAAATTTTAGCTGCCCAAAAAATAATTTAGGGGCCACTAAATCGATTGTTTTGAGTGAAACATTTAACATGTGTCCTTTTTCAGATTTAAAACAGCTAAGCATAATTATTTCATTTTTTGGAAATTTGGAAATACAGTCAATATAAAAAATTAATATTTGCAGAATTACATATTTCTGTTTCAAAAAAGAAATTAAAATGACAAGTTCGGAAATTACAAAAAACATTTCAAATTTGTTTTTATTTATTTTTGTTTAGTGAAAACATTTACTTTTACAGTCAATAATAACAGTACAATTGTGACATTCGATGTGACCTTGGAGATGAAGTGGTTAGATTGTTGGATATGGAATACCTTCTATTCCAGGATGAATGAAGCTTCTCGTGTTGCATTAATATGTTAAAAATAATACTGAAATTAGTATGAAATTTGAGAACATATTATTTTAAAATATATGCTATTATTATTAATATCATACTATTATTTATATTTACAGGGTTTTTCAAAATATTTAATCCTCTTTTCAAAATAGTTAATCCACTTTTCAAAATATTAATCCTCTTTTCAAAATATTTAATCCTCTTTTCAAAATATTTAATCCTCTTTTCAAAATATTTAATCCTTTCAAAAAATTTAATCTTATTTAATCTTATTTAATCTTATTAATTTAATCCTATTTCGAAATATTAAATCATATTTTCGGAATCAATGTGAGGGCAAAAAAAAAATTCGTAAATAATCAAGAATATAAGACTATATTTTATTTAATTAAAAAATCTTCCTCTCTTAATGCCTTGGCGATAAAAGAAAGCATATGATCATAATAAGAAATGCAATTTCTTGCCGATATTTCATCATGGACAGTTCTAATGGAGTCATATACTCTTCAACAGACATACAATTTCTCGCCTTAATTAGCCCCTTCCATACTGAAAATAGCTCTTCAATCGGATTTAGTTGGGGACTATAAGGAGGAAGAAAAATTAAAGAATGACCAGATTTTTCAATTAAAGATCTTACTCCTATAACCTTATGCATAGAGCAATTATCCATTATAAAAATCCTATTCTCTAGCCCATTTATTTCGAATCTTGTGATCAAATTATTAATAAAAGATTGATAGTCAATACCATTATACGCATGATCCTGTATTTCGAAGTGAAAAATTCCTTGTCTTGTGATTGCTGCCGATATCGAATAATTTTTAGATCTGATGGATCTCACGGTTTTTTTGGAGTTGTCCCAATTAAACTCCTCCCATATGATCTTCTCATGCTGCAATTGACGCCCATCTCATCCAAGAAGACCACGTTATCAATGCTTAAAAGCATAAACTGTGAGGCATACTCCTTTCTTCTTGCAATATTCGCAGTGTTGTTTCTTGCTTCGGGAATCAAGGAGAGTCTTTTAAAAGTATATGAAAAAATTATCGATAGCTCTAAATATTGATGAAACCGACGCCGAAATATTTAAATCGTGCTACAGCGCTGTCTTAATATTTTTAAAGTTATCGAAACATCCTCACCTATCTTTTCTTTAATTAATGAAATTGCAGGAAGGCTCAGTACTTTCTTTCTACCCGCCTTTGATTTTTCCGAATCAATTTTGCTGGTGGTTTTGAATTTTCTCAGAACAGATACCACTGTTTTATACTTGAGCTCTAAATCCTTTGAAATTTGAATTGCTGTCTTTCCCGCTTCATATTTTTGGCAAATTATTCTTCTAATGTCATTTGAAAGAGTAATATTATTTCTCATTTATGGGTCTTTTTAAAATAAGATTAAATTTTTTGAAAGGATTAAATATTTTGAAAAGAGGATTAAATATTTTGAAAAGAGGATTAAATATTTTGAAAAGAGGATTAAATATTTTGAAAGGAGGATTAAATATTTTGAAAAGTGGATTAAATATTTTGAAAAGAGGATTAAATATTTTGAAAAACCCTGTATTACTTTTTGACATTATTTTCTGAAAAATATATTTGTTTAAAAAATAATAATTTTGACCAATTAAGATTTATTGCACTGTATTTTCATTTTATTTATAATATAATTATTGAAAACTTTGAATTGGATAAAGCGTAATATTTGTTTATACTGACAGATTTTTTATGCAGAAATTTCCCTTATTAACTACAATTCTGCGGTTATTAAAATCCATATTCTTTGTTATTTAGATTTTCTTAACCCAATTCACTGAGGAGGAGGGGGTTAATATTGGAAAGCTTTTCTGAGATAGATTTCGTTTCTTAAGAATTTCTTTAAACCATCTATATTTTTGGAAACAAAAGAAATTAAACAATTTGATAAGGATAGTATTTATTATTTTTAACAATAGATGCAATTCGAATAGAGAAAGGAAATTTAGAAATTTCCAATTTTATATCAAAATAAACCAAAAATAAATTGATGCCTTAAAAATATTATTCTTAATAAAACTGATACCAACAAAGTCCATAATTGGCATAAAGTGAAATAATAATAAACTTTTACAGAGCCTATCTCATTTACAGAGATGTATCTCATTGAGCTATAAATGATAACATCAACGTGAAATCAAAGTAAGAATTTATGGTTCTATAATGTAAGATTATTGATTTATTTGTTATATTATAGGAAACGGTTCTCAGTGGTGTTTGGTGTATAATTCACGTTGGTGTGCACACCAGTTGAGGTGAGTCACCATTTACGTGAAAATGAAGTTATTCAATTTCATTTATTCAATTTATTAAAAATGGTTTTCAGGTAATTTTTTTAATTTCAAGTAACTTTTAACACTTGAATTTTGATTTCATATGATTATGAGAATTATATTCAAGTTTTTAAATATTACAGTTAGCCAGCATTTATAATATAACATATTGATAATTAAATTTCAGGTGTTTTTTAGGAATTTTGTGATATTTTATGCATTTATCTGGAATTATTTCGTTAAAATGTAAGTTAGATATATTTTTAACTAAATAAATAAACTAATCACCGAAGACATTCATTTTTTAATGCAGTTTTAATGCATATTTTTCATATTTATAAATGATTGTGTAATGTACAGTTATTTTTGTTAATATTTTAGTATACGCAATTAGGAATTGTGTATACTAAGATATAAAATACAACCATCTGGGAAATCCAGATTTTTAATAAAAAACTATATAGCGATAATTTACTATAGTAAATTAATCGCTATAGTAAAATTACAAATTAAAAAAGTCAATAAGAAATCAAATAAAATTTAGAACAAATAGGAACTAAGACAAGAATAAGAAAACAAATTTAGAAGAAATTGGAAAGAATATTATTAAACCAATTACCTTTAAACGAAAAAAAGAATATTAAAAGACTAGAACAACACGAAGATCAGAAATAATACTATAAATTAACCTCTGAGGAGAGAGTCCGTCAAAACTAATTCCGTAAAAGATTAGAAAAGATATTATCTATTAATCCCCGAAGTAACCTCTGAGGAGAGAGTTCGACAAAACTAATTCAGTAAGAGATTAGAAAAGATATTATCTATTAATCCCCGAAGTAACCTCTGAGGAGAGAATCCGACAAAACTAATTCAGTAAAAGATTAGGAAAGATATTACCTACTAATCTCTGAAGCAACCTCGAGGACAAAGTGGTTAATTTTTTTGTATTGTTAAATAAAAGTTTTAGTATCATAATTGTTATACTGTTATATTTATTTTTATTTTTATTCATCACCACACAGCCTGCACCCCGATTGTCCCAACACATTTTTTTGGTGACTCTATCGGGTCCTTCAAGTTTCTTGCGAAATAACATAAATTAACAATAATAACAATAATAACAAGAAAAACAATAATTTATTAACAATAATAATAACAATAGTCTCCATAACAACTGGTGTCAGAAGCAAAGCAAACACAACACGACACTCGCATTCGACGTTTTCTTTCAATCACGAAACCTTTCAGTATAGTTATTATAGAACTATAAAGGCTAGTGACACTGTTGGCCGAACACAGTAGGCCATATCCTTCAAACAAACCACTATTTTTTTTTGCACAACAAACAATAAAAAAACAGCAACAAAACAATTGATGGCTTCAAATCAAACAAATCCAACAAATATTCCACAAATACCCAACAACTACGATAATACTCTAACACCCGAAAACACCAATTACTACTACAACCCAAACACCAACCCAGAAAACACACATACCATTAATTCAATAATCAACCCAAAAACAAATATCCCCAACTATTTCACAGATGACAACGGAACACCGCAAAAATGGTTAGAATTCGCGAAACTAACCTTAACACTATCGGGAGTCAAATCAACAAAATCCCTATGCTCCAACATAATAGCAGCACTACCAAGTAACAAATTAAACGAAATCGCCGACCAAATTGATGAAATATCGAAAGACGATGACCCTTTTACAAAACTGTGTAACATATTGACCAACAAAAACAAAGTCAACAGAAGGCAAATGCTAGAGTCATGCCTCAACAACACACAGTTAGGGGACAACAAGCCCACAGATTTCCTACGACAGTTAAAACAAAAACTGGAATATCTACAACCAAACATAACAAACTCCGGTTCCAACGAATTGGTGAAAGAATTCTTCATGCGCGCTATGCCACCGGAAATTAGACGAATCCTAGCTGCTAGCAGTAACGCTGACGTCGAAACACTCGCTGACATAGCGGATAAAATAAACGAAGAAATCTACCCCACAATCTGCAGTACCCAAAACTACAACAGAAATAAAACTAATCACAACACCCAATCAACCAACAAAAACACAGAACCAAATGAAACAACAAACCGATTAATAAACACTTTGATCAGCAAATTCGACGAAATAATTGTCGAAAACAGACAAATAAAAGCGGAACTAGCCGAAATAAAAGAGAATTACAACAGACAAAACTTCAATCCAAACGAAAACAGAGACCTATTCAACAGAAACAATTTCAACACAGACCAATTATCATATAATCACAACAGACAAAACTATGACCGACTACCCAACGGAAACAACAGACAGAACTACAGCCACAGACAATCCCCAAACGGACACTACAGAAACCGGTCAAACTCCCCAAACCGATACAACAATTACCGAAACAGCAGCCCAGAAAGGGATTCAAGAAATGATTTCCTAAACAAAAACCACTGCTACTTTCATAACAAATTTGGCGACAAAGCATACAAATGCGTAAAACCCTGCGACTATCATAAAACAGAGCAGGAAAACTAAAAAAGTCACTAATGATAGCACCCACATTAGGTGGCAAAAACAATACATTTTGGGTGCACACAAATAACACTGATTTTCTAATAGACACCGGTTCGGTGATCTCATTACTGCCACATTATATGTATAAAAATATAAAAACTGCAGATAAACCGTTAACAGCAGCCAACGGAACAAGCATCAAAACATTCGGACAACAAACACTAAATCTGAATATAAACAAAAAAAATTACAACTGGACATTCACAATAGCTGACGTTCAACAAGCAATAATAGGAGCAGATTTCCTAACAAAATACAACCTCCTAGTGGATTGCAAAAACAAACAAATATTAGAAAATACCGATACAACAACATCACAACACATCATGAGCAACAGAGAGAAACCAAAAATTGACATAGGCGTGGTAACTTTAAACACAAACAACAAAACTAACCTAGAAAAAATTACACCAGAAATCAAAAAAATCCTAGAACGATACAAAGAATTAATGGAACCAGTCCAATTCGATGACAAATCAGAACAAACCACCGAACACGCAATACTGACAAATGGAAATCCAGTACATGCAAAAGTAAGACCACTGGATCCCAAAAAAATAGAAATCACAAAAAACATCTTCAACGAACTATTGGAAAACAACATAGTCAGACATTCAAACTCTGAATGGTCTTCAGCACTAATGCTAAAACAAAAAGCTAATGGCGATTGGAGAGCCTGTGGTGATTACAGACTACTGAATAAAATAACAGAGCCAGACAGCTACCCATTACCTATAATAAAAGACATAATAAACCGATTAAACGGCGCTAAATACTTTTCAAAAATTGATCTACAAAAGGCTTATCATCAGATCCCCATCAGAAAAGAAGACGTAAAAAAACAGCAATTACAACACCGATAGGAATGTTCGAGTACAATAGAATGCCTTTCGGTCCTACGAAATGCCGCAGCAACTTTCCAACGATTCATGGACCAAACAATGAAAAACAACAAAAACACAATTGCTTACCTAGACGACATTCTAATTACAAGCCCAGATAAAGCAACTCACTTAAAAGACGTAGAAAAAGTATTCGAAACGCTGAACAAAGCAAAATTGAAAATAAACACACAAAAATGTGAATTTATGAAAACAGAAATAAACTTCCTTGGTCACACACTAAACGACAAAGGAACACAACCAATTGAAAACAAAATAAACAGCATAAAAAATTACAAACTGCCGACAAACACAAGAGAGTTGAGGAGATTTCTAGGAATGGTAAACTTTTATCATTCTTACATCCCAAACTGCAGTAAATTACTGGCACCACTAAACGACCTTATCAAAACAAAACGGAATGTCACAATAAACTGGACACAACGAACAACCGAAACATTCGAGAAAGCCAAAGAAAGCCTATCAACGGCAACACTACTCGGTTACCCAGATCCAGAACTAGAGTATCAACTAACTACAGACTGTTCTGGTTTTGCAATGGGCGCAACAATTTTCCAGGAAAATAAATTCGGCAAACAACCACTGGGATTTTTCTCGAAAAAACTAAAATCACATCAAACAAGATACTCAACATTCGACAGAGAACTCCTAGCAATACACGAAGCAATCAAACACTTTCAACATTTACTCGAAGGACGAACCTTCAAGATATATACGGATCACAAACCGCTAACAAACGCGAATAGAAATGAAAAACCCTTCACCAAGGCAGATTAGACAAATCAATTTCATTTCACAATTCAACTGCACAATAAACTACGTAGCAGGAAAATCAAACATAGCAGCAGACTGCTCTATCCAGAATTGAAAGTGACATAAACGCCTTAGAATTCGAAGAGATAATCGAATTGGATCAAATCAAATCCAGACAAACCGATACAATTAAGCAAACTCCCTACTAAACACAGCCTTGAAACTACAAGAACTCAACGGAGTATGGCACGACGTCTCCAACGAAAGCAACAAACGAATATTACTCCCGGAGGAATTCCGCCAAAACTGTATCGAAAAGATACACAAGATTAATCACCCGGGAAACAAAGTAACATTCGAGCTAATACATAACAACTATATATGGCCTAACATGCGGAAAGATATCAAAAACTACGTCAAGAGTTGTCACAGCTGTCAACTAAACAAAACAACAAAAAAACTCAAAACACAAAAAGTAAACTTCCCAAGCAGCGAAATATTTGAAACAATACACACAGATGTGGTAGGACCACTACCACCAAACGACAACTACAAATACCTCCTAACAATTATAGACAGGAAATCCAACTGGTTCGAAGTAATCCCAATAAAAGAAATCAGCGCGAAAAATATCTGTGAAATGATCGAATTAAATTGGATAGCTCGTTATGGCCAACCGAAAACAATCATAACTGATCAAGGCAGACAATTTGAATCAGAAATGTTCAAAATACTGTGCAATAAATACAATATCAAAAGAAACCGAAAAACAGCTTACAACCCACAATCAAATGGGAAAATCGAACGGTTTCACAGAACATTAAAAGAAAGCATCAGGACAAAAGCCAATGACCAAAACTGGTTAAACCAACTTCCAACAATATTAATCGGACTAAGAAATAGCCCAAATTCAACAGATAATGAAAGTCCAGCATACAAAATTTTCGGAAAAGCAACAAACTTGCCATCACTCAAATCAGATACAAACAAAAACACCAAAAACAGCAAACAAATAACAAACAAAAATAGCGAAACCACCGAACAGAAACCAAAAGGAATTTTAAAAAGAAGACCGGACTCCGAATTAGACGGAAAAATAGTATTAACAACAGATTTCATCCTAATAAAAAAACCATTCACAAAAGGATTCGAATCCAAATACGAGGGTCCATTCAAACTCCTAGAAATTAACAAAAACGTCGCCACAATAATCAAAAACAACAACAAAATGAAAATAAACATAAGACGAATAAAACCCTATCACCAAAACAAAAACCCACAAAACAACTCACCGCAAGACAAAACACAAACCCAAACACAAACAAAAAAACAACCAATTCACAAAAACATCACATTCAACCACAAAAATTCAATCAAAATATTCGACAAAGACACAATACTGGCTCCACTATACAAAAAACGTTACAGCGAATGCTTTAAATAAAAACACAAACATACACAAACAAACACACGCACAAACAGCGTTAATTGTACAGTTTTTATTTTTCTTGTAAATACAAAACAAAATGTAAATTTTTAATTTTATTGAAGTTGTAGATACAAAGAAACAGAAACAAAAAACACAAAAACATATAAAACATACAAAAAAAAAAAAAAAGGTTATTGAATGTAATTTTTTTTACGTTACTTTTTATTGATTCATGTTAACCTCCGGTTTTAAAGGGGGAAGTTATGTAATGTACAGTTATTTTTGTTAATATTTTAGTATACGCAATTAGGAATTGTGTATACTAAGATATAAAATACAACCATCTGGGAAATCCAGATTTTTAATAAAAAACTATATAGCGATAATTTACTATAGTAAATTATCGCTATAGTAAATTACAAATTAAAAAAGTCAATAAAGAAATCAAATAAAATTTAGAACAAATAGGAACTAAGACAAGAATAAGAAAACAAATTTAGAAGAAATTGGAAAGAATATTATTAAACCAATACCTTTAAAACGAAAAAAAGAATATTAAAAGACTAGAACAACACGAAGATCAGAAATAATACTATAAATTAACCTCTGAGGAGAGAGTCCGTCAAAACTAATTCCGTAAAAGATTAGAAAAGATATTATCTATTAATCCCCGAAGTAACCTCTGAGGAGAGAATCCGACAAAACTAATTCAGTAAAAGATTAGGAAAGATATTACCTACTAATCTCTGAAGCAACCTCGAGGACAAAGTGGTTAATTTTTTTGTATTGTTAAATAAAAGTTTTAGTATCATAATTGTTATACTGTTATATTTATTTTTATTTTTATTCATCACCACACAGCCTGCACCCCGATTGTCCCAACACATTTTTTTGGTGACTCTATCGGGTCCTTCAAGTTTCTTGCGAAATAACATAAATTAACAATAATAACAATAATAACAAGAAAAACAATAATTTATTAACAATAATAATAACAATAGCCCCCATAACAACTGGACTGGTGAATATTTGAATATTTGGTCATTCCAAATTCTTGTCCCCATTCTCAAAGGCATTAATAAGCCGAATTTTGTCATTTTCTGTATATCTATGAAAATATTAATTTATTAAAATAATTTAAATTTACGATTTGCGAATTTCTTTTTGTAAATCAAAAGATCTCGAAGGACTTTTTTCAATATTTGAAATGCTGCCTTCCCACAATTAAAAGTATTTTCTTGAATTTTTTAAAAATTTAAAAATAATTATATTTTAATTTATATATATTTTAATTTATATATATTTTATTTTATATATATTTAATTATATTTTCAAATAGTCAAGATTGATAATTTTAATTTTAGTAACAACTGACGAAATTTGTTGTTTTTTCCCGAAATCAATCAAAATAAAGTAAAAAGGATAAGGAAACATTGAAATAAAGCGAAAATATCAAAATAACGCTCTGGAATTATGATACATTTATAAATTCATTAGCAATATTAATTTTAGTTTAAATTTAACAATATGTTAACGGTTATTTATTTCGGAACAAAAACCTATATAAGAAATTTGCATGCATTTTTCATTATGTGTTTTGTGTTGGTGTGTTCAATTATTTTTCTCTCACCTTCACAAATCCTATAATAAAGTTATTAAATTTCGGAACAATAAATTTCTACACACAGGTAAGTTTGTGTGTTCCTATACTATAAATTTATTGATTTTTTTTTAGATTATAGAAGTTATTAAATTTCGGAATTAGGTGTATGATTATATGAGTAATTGAGAATTAGATTTAGTTTTAGTCAATTAAGTGGATCCGATTGACACTAGTGACAATGATGATGATGACAGACTTAAAATTTCGGAGAGATTTTTAATCGAGGTGAACGTGGTTTTTTATTAGTCGCGGAAACTATACTTTTCTCTGATGAAGAAATCGTAGTAGAAACTATTTGTGAATGAGATTGGGAATTTCTAAATATTGTTAAGAACTAAGAACTTCATTTAATTATGCATTGCATAAGATTTATAAGAAATTTCGATAAAACAGCCTAATAGTTCGCTATATCAAATATCGAACTGTTTTACGCAGATTGGTAACAGTATTATTCCCGAATAAACGCAAATTTAGAATGATAAATACGTACTATCTAGATCTAGTAGACGTTTATGAGATTGAGTGCTATTTTTACTATGTAGCTTTAAATTTCTTAACAAAAATTAGTTCTATATTTTTAAATTGAGAAATACTTGTATAAATGAATTATATTTCTGATATTATTTCTAATAGTTGTTTCCTTCAAAAATATGTTTTTTAATTTAAAAGAATTTTAGACAATGTTTAACTAAGAAGTCCCTTTTTATATTTGTTAATAGAAACAAATTTTGAAAAAAGATCTCAAAGTTATCGTCCTAATAATAAAGGTTTTCTTTACCTGTGATTTTGCCTAAGGTGACCAGATTTTTAGATGGGCAAAGCGGGACAACTTTGAAGGAGGGGGTATCAACAAATATTTTCATATAGAATAAAAATAATATGGTAATAATTTTTGATTTTCAACATAAGTACAATCTATAAATATAAAAAATTGTATAATATTTTATTCCTTGATATATTATTAGTTTGATTAACTTAAAAGATTTGCAAAATTTTATTTTTATATTTCTTTCTAAAATTTCTTTTAAGATTAGGGTCAGTGATATACTTTTTATTATCAATATAAAATTGAAGACTACGAGTATTTTAAGCTAAGTTTAAGAAAGTTTATGTATTTATGAAATATATAAATAAATTACTTACCTTAAATTTCTATGGTAAGTAGCAGATTTGTAATATTTATTTGTTTAATTAGCTTCCTAGCACGCAGTACGAACACAAAGAGTATCATCTGAGAAACAAAGACAATGTAACTGGGTAATAAAAGCAATATGTTAGTCCTAGTAGTCCGTAGGATTCTTAGAATGCAAAACAATGATTTTCATAAATATAAAATTTAACTTAATTCTTAAAGTCGGGACTTTTGAAAAACGTTGCTGGACGCGGGATAAATCGTGAAAAATCGGGACTGTACAGCCAAAAGCGAGACATCTGGTCACCTTAGTTTTGCCACGTGTTTCGTCCAATAGTTCCTTAAACTTGACAAGAAATAAGCAATCGCTTTTATTCAAATTTTCAGCAACAAACAAGCAACATGTAAACGTTTATTTCAGAATATAAGTTCCTTAAATTCCACGTATTTTCGGCATTGTAACACCAAGTATACAATCATGAATTCAGTTGTAAGTGATTGCTTTACAGGGGCACCAACATAAATATTTGTAAAATATTTTAGATTTAAAAAAGAATTCTACAATTCCAAATGATAAGTAAACGTTTGCGAGCATCGTCATCTAAACTAGTGGTACCAAAGTGGAGTATGCTTTGGAATATTAAAAGAATATTTCAAAAATGGCTATTCAGAGAGTTCTGTAGAAAAATTGACAAAGGAAATCATTGATTGTCTCTTAATTTAATATCAAAATAGTATGGAAATGTTTAAAATCATTAAAAAATAATTAGAAATAAATCTCAAACCACAATAGGTTTAATGTCTGATCTAGTGTATGAGTTTTCACTTCCCATCATCTCCACACATAGGGTTGCCAACTCTCCCGTTTTTGCAGGGAGTCTCCCGGAATTGGCTTTCGTCTCCCGTCTCCCGGTTAACTATGACCCGGGAGATGTAAATCTCCCGTCTTTCCGTTTTTACAATATTTTACAATTTTTCAAGAAAAAAGTGCAGTTTTTGAAGTTTTAACTTTTATTTGATTTCTCTAAATTAATGATAGTCAAGATTTATTTTTGCTCACAGTCACCGGAAGTTTAAGTTGTTTGTTCAAGGCAAGCGATTTTATATTTTTCTTCTTACCCACGTTATTAGTCTGTCACTGTCAGGTTTATTTCACTTTTAAAATGTAAAATGTAATATGTAAAAATAATTGTTTTGTTTAAATCTTTATGGTATTAGTCATCATATAGTTAAAATCACTAACATGTGTAAACCAAAAAGGTGAAAAAACACCTTTTATATTATTTCTTAAGCGTTATACTGTTCGCAATTTTATAATCTCCCGGGTTCGAGGTTGTGGGAGTTGGCAACCCTATCCGGAACATATTCGATTAAAAGACGTGAGTCATATAGTTGAAAGTGAGCACATTTTGAAACGGTTCAACTTACTTATTATCTTTTAAAATTTTATTTAAAAACCTTAATAATAAGTTGAAAAGAATTTTATGTGAAGCAGTGGTTATTAAATAACTATTCAATCCCCAATTAATTTATTGAGATTATTTAATTAACTCATTAAATCATAGCCATTACATAATTATTGTTTTCGTTTTAACTGTTAACATAGATTGTGATGGCAGACTAGTGAAATATATTTCGTTTATTTGGCATTTTCGAGTTTTTATAAAATAATATTGTCATTCTATCATTTATTATCTAAACAGAAATATTTAAATGATAGAAGCAGTTCCCTTCATGGGCGTCCGCAAGGGGGATTGAATAAATAACATTTTGTTAGTGACATTAATCATTTATTTTGGAAAACAACATCAACCAGTTTGATAAGCTTGATAGCAACTTTTTAGTAGTAAAAATTAATGTTTATTTATATAGAGATAATTCTGAAAATGAGGGAAAGTTATTGATTTAACTTGCAGGGCTGAAATGATTAATGTTAGAAAAGCAAAGGTATTCCGGTAATGATCAGTGGAAAAATGCTTATAATTGCGTAATTGGCAAGTTTTGATAAATATCTAAATTAAATAAGTTAAATCAAATAATTATTTAATAATAATCTATTTATAAAGGAAATTTTATTCTTAGTTAACTTATCTAACAGTTCAATTTAATTGATGTTAATATTGAAATCAGTTGTTCTGAATTTGTGTATTTGTTAGTGAAAAAAGTTTTTAACTGTTGAGTACTTTTTTTATTACACCTAATTCCACATGTTAAAAGTCTCTATAATACATGTTGGTGTGTTCATCAGTTGATGACTCACCATTTATGAGAGCGTTTATTTCATTTTTCATTTCAATTCAATTTTATTTTATGGTTTTAGAAGTTTTTTAAATTTAAGTATATTTTAAGACTTGAATTTTGATTTTATATAATTATGAGATCATTATTCAAGCTCTTAAATATTACTTGTAATCAGCATTTATAATATATTTATAATATATTGATAATTAAATTTCAGGTGTTTTTTTAGGTATTTTATGATATGTTATGAATTTGGAATTATTTCAATAAAATGTAAGTTAGGTATATTTTTAACTAAAAAGAAATAAAATAATCACCAAACACATTTATTCTTTTAAGACATTTAGGCGTATATGGATAAAATTGTTTTTTAAGTTTTTGTTATCTTCTTTCTCCAGCTCATTTTCAATAGCCTCTTTGACGATGTAGACGAATTTTGTCATTTTCTGAAATTCTATGAAAATATTATTTTTTTAAAATAAGTTATTAAAATTTACGATTTTCGAATTTTTTTCTTCAATTCCAAAAATGTCGATGGAACTTGTTGAATATCTTCACACAAAAGCGTTTGACTAGAAATATCTGATATGCTGTAAAATATTTTAATTATTTGTAATTAAATAAAAATTTCTTACATTGTCAGATTTTCACCTTCGCAAAATGGAAGTGTTTCCAAAGAAATATCTGAAAATCTAAAGAAATATTAACTTCAAAAATATTTTATAAATAGATCTTACGATATTTTGTCGTCCTTTTCTCGAAAACTCAAAGTTGAGTTGTCAGATTCAAAATCCAATTTTTTTCAGCCATGAATTTTAATAATTTTAAATTAATGATATGTTAACAGTATGTTAATTACTTTCTACTTTCGGAATAAAAAACCTATATTAAATTTGCGTGTATTTTATATTATGTGTGCTGTGTTTGTATGTAAAATTATTTTTCTGTCACTTTCTCAATTCCTAAAATAAAACTTTTAACATTCGGAACATTAAATTTTTGCACACAGGTAAGTTTGTGTGTTGCTATAGTATAATTTATCGATTTTTTTAGATTATAGAAACTTTTATATTCTGGATTTAGGTGTAATCAAAGATTATATGAAGTCAGATGATATTTATAATTCTACTGAATTATTCAACATTGGGCACAACGTTTAGCTGTTAGTATAGTGTCTCTGACTAGCACTTTTATCAATTTAATAATTGAACTATAAATATATTATTAAATTAATAAAATTAAAATAAAAAATTTAAATCAATTGTTTAATTAATCTTTTACTTTTCACTTTTTTCGAAAATCATCATCAAATTCAATTTAAAAATCATCAAATTCAAACATGTCTAACGAAGTCACTGAAGTCGAACAAGTTGAAGAAGTTGAAGAATCATCAAATCGAGTCAAAATCAATAGATCCAATATGTCAGAAATACAGGAAAAAGAATTCTTCATCATATTCACAATTATATCTATGATGATGTTCAAGATTTTCAACAATATTAATTATAATAAATTCTTTGTTCAAATTAATTGTATGTCTCTACAGTGAGGAAATTTTTTTCGTGATTTTATTTTATTTTTTATTTTTTTAAAAACAAACTAAATGAAATATTTAATCTTATTTATAAGTCATAGAGAAACATGAAATAATTTTGGGTTTGTGTTCGCATATTTGTACAGGTGGATCAAAATTGTGATTAAGTTCAAACTAATGGGCGATACCGAAAAAATACAATAGCTCCACTTACAGAAAATTCTCATTTAAACCAATACAAGAAGAATTAAAACAAGATTGGATGATGTAATAAAGATTATAAATGACATCAACTCTAGGGAATTGAATTCAAGCAATCATAAAATTTGGTTTCACATATAAAAAGTAGTTCCCATCGTAAGGAAACCCCTTAAGCCAATTGTATGAGTGTGAAAAAGGAGTAAAATATTTTTAAATTGACAGAAACATGAATATTTCCAAAAGTAAATAATGAAAAATGATTAAAAAATGTTGTCTATTTTGTATTCATATTTTTATCATGAGACTAGTGATTGAACATTTAATTAAAGTTAATGAAAAAATTAGTTCATTTTTAAAATTGGATATATGGTTATCATATTTAAAAAGGAAAAATATACAATGTTTTGATAAATTGAATGATTTCTTTAATGGAGATTGAACTTGAACATAAGACCATACAGTTCAATCGAAAATAACAAGAATTAAAATTTCTTTTAAGAATTTTAATAAAATTGAAAAAGTTATGCTGATTAGACTGTAAAAAATAAATACTGGAATATCTAAAAAATCTAAAAGTATAAACATCAATGCCGTTCATCACCATTATATATGTAAGACAAAACAAATATTAAAAAACTGGGTACAGAATCTAGATTTTAATTTTAAATTTATAAATTAAAATAATAAATATAAATTTAACAATAAAAATATTAAATCTTTTAAAATAAACTTAAAATAAATTTTAAAATAATTATTATATATAAATTAAAATGTCAAAGTCATTTAAAAAATAAGGATTTCATTAAAATTAAAAAAATATGAAACCAAAATAAATTATGCAATATATTTTAGATTTAAAATTAAATAATTTTAAAATTAAAAAGTAAATAAAATAAAACATTTTTGTGATATTCAATGCTATTTTTAAAGATTTACAATCTAATCTGGTAACAGAGCTGCCAGACTCTAGGACTTGGTCGCAAAGGTTTGTATGTTCAATTGTAAGTGAGATATACATTCTTACATGGTACCGATAAGAAATAAATCAATTTTTTTCTCTTTTAATTCTGAGGCCAAACATATTAAGAAAAGATTTGTTTGTTTCTTTTTATTTCATTCTAATAAAAAGTTTCGTTATTTTATATTATTTTATCCCTTTTCGTCTTTATAGAGTTTGCAATCTATATAACATTATATTGAAATTGTATGGTTGAAATAATTATTGTACGATATTCATTTTTAAGTATTTTTATTAAAATGAACTTTATTTATAATATTTTCATCGAAACTACTTATGTATGCAAAATTATAAATACGTCAAATTTGATGATCAGAATAAAGCGCGTAGCTTAGATGTGAAAACAGCATAAATATGAACACAGAGATAAATTACTTGGCAAAACAGATTAAACCTAATTGTAAAATGATTCGATTATTCTGTACTCCAAGAAGTTCAGATAGTAGGATGTTTCTTCTATCTTGGTCAGTATCTTTGGTGCAAAGTTCAAGATTTTTATTTAGCAGAGTCTTATCGTGATGATTCTAATCTGTGTATGAACGGTAACCAGTTTAATACCATGAATGCCAGAGATATCCGGTGATCAAAATTAATCATGATACCTTGTACGACAGAGCTTGGAAATAATAATCCAAGTACTTACTATTAAAAAATTGAAATACCAACGTTATAACAGAGTCGATGTTATGCGGCCGGATTAGTCCGGCATACAAAGTGTTATAATTATTTTTGGACATCGGATATATCTGGCATTTATGGTATTAAACTGGTTAAAATATCGCTAGTTCTGTATGTGTTGGTAGCTTTTTATTGATTTTCTTGATAACTGTCTTTCAGAATTGACCCCCATCACAGATTATTGGGAAGACACTTGACCTTTGGAATATGCACGATCGTATGAATTTCAATCTGACCCGTATCTATAATTCAGTGGAGGCTTAAAATTTGGCATTTTAGCAGACGGTTGATTGTTAACGTCTGTCCGTCTATAAGTTGATCGATCATTTCTGGAAGGTGTAGTATAGCGTGAAGTTGTTGATCCAACGTTAATAATACGGTTTCAGAAATCCAGAGACGTCCAAATTAAAATACGTTCAACTTAATCAACGCTTAAATACAAACTTTACTCCCAATTTGCGGAACAGTACCATAAATGGGTTATCTACGCAGTATCGCAAATAACGTCTCAGTGTAGACATAAACATTTCGGTAATATACATTGCTCTTCGTTGATTGCATTTTGTTAAATTTGAATGAATTAATTTGTAATTATTATTTTCTTAATATACGTTTGTTTTTCTGCGCTTTTGTCGAAGCTCTTATGTCGGGGTGCCGTCATATTTAAATATCAAAAATCTATTAACACTATCGAAGATAGTACTTTTATTGAAAAGTCTACCGAATATCTACTAGCACCTACATTCATCTGTAACTGCTACATTAAATTGTTTTATATACTTTTTTCTTCTATTAATATTTATTCAAATATGAGATTTTTCTGAATTTTAGATACGGAAGTATGAATGCAAATATTTAATGACTGCAAATAAAATCATGTCCTTGTATTTAGTAATTATCTTCGAAAGTTTTAATAATTTTTCAAAATTTGAAAATAGTAAAGTTTATGCTTTTCTAAGAATATCTTTATTAATGATAAATTTAATTCAGCTGTTCTCAGGGGATATATAATATACATTTTAGTCTATTAATTCCATCGTACATCACCTGTTGTCGTTACTTTTAAATTTAAACTAAAATTAATATTGTTAATGAATTTATAAATGTATCATAATTCCAGAGCGTTATTTTGATATTTTCGCTTTATTTCAATGTTTCCTTATCCTTTTTACTTTATTTTGATTGATTTCGGGAAAAAACAACAAATTTCGTCAGTTGTTACTAAAATTAAAATTATCAATCTTGACTATTTGAAAATATAATTAAATATAAAATTCACAATTAATATTTTCAATAATGTTTTAATTAGAAAAATACAAGTATTTATATTTATTTATTCGAAAATTGAAATTAAAAATTACTAAAAGACTGAAAGATAAATATCGATTAAAATTCATTTTCAATAATAATTTATTTGTAGTATTAATTTGTAGTTTATGTTTTATTTAATATTTTAAAGGACATCAAAATATATTATTTCTTTTATTAAACAAACAAAAAGTTTATTATTATTATTATTATTATTATTATTATTATTATTATTATTATTATTATTATTATTATTATTATTACTATTATTATTATTATATAATATAAGAAATAAAATATTAGGAAATAACTGTCAATGAATTTATAAAACAAACGTTTAAAATAAATGATTAATTACAATAAAAGTTATTAATTTCCAAAAATATCTTTAAAATCATAGGTCGATTTTTTAGATATTTTTCAAAAAAGCATATTTATTATTATGTATTCAGTTCGACCCGTAAGTAAATTAGTCTAACAATATCCCTCAAAAATGACCATAACGTAAACAGGCAAGGTTATACTGTGGCTTTCAAATTATGGGTTTTGGAATTTGCTAAATTTATTTGTTTACAGGATATCAAGCCAATATTTCTTAATAAATTATAAAAAAGTTTGAAATTGAATAAAAAAATTTGTTCTTGACTAAACATGAAATTCAAATACGATGTATAAAAAATCATTATATAATGTGGAAGTGCTGGTTCTTTAAAAAGTAGTTTTCAAATTATCAGTATGTATGAAAATTATTTGAAATTTGATGCGTAAATGTATAATATTAAGTTAATAAAAGCCTCCACATATTATTAAAAATGTACAAAGAAAAGATGCGGCAAAAGTATATTTTGTCATTATAAATAAAGGATTATGGTTTATAAATTATATTTATTTATTTTTATTAAATCACAGACTAAATACATACAAAATAACATTCAATACATATTTTAAATTTATATCTTGATACACTAATAATACAATTTCACGAGCAACCTTGCTACGTCTTACACTTTATGTCACACTCTATAGACTTTATTTTGACTGTATACATTAATTACTCCCATAAAAAATGTATAATTTTAATTTGGCAAATTTGGAAATTTGGTTGAAATTTTAGCTGATTTCTATTAGGATTATTTTATGGCTAAATTATTTTAAATAAAATAAGTTATAATTTATAAAATTTCTTAAAAAAAATTAACTAAACTTTGAAATTTATTAAATTAATTGTTTTTTATTCCTCTATTTCTGACACGATGTATAATCTACTTAATAATAATTTGTGGCATTTCTCTTTGAAAATTATAGATATATTTTAGTTTTCCAAGAATTTGATTGTTTTAACTTTGATATTCCCTGAAATTCTAAGAAAATTTGAATTTTATACTCTAAATATTTTTATATATGCCCGTGTTGCCTAACGTTGGGACCACGTCCCATAAGTGAGCAATGGGATAAAAAGGTTGGGAAAAAATGCTTTAAGTTGACTTAACGGGAATTCTCAAATTCTCAAATCTCAAATCTCAAACTTCACACTGAAAAAATATGTAAAAATAAAAGGTTTTTTTCTTCATAATGTCTTGAAAATGTTTGGTGTGCCGCAAAAATTTTCCAATTTACTTAGTGTTGCGCGATCCAAAAAAATTGGAAAACACTACACTATTCCCTACTCAGCACACCTTAAATCCGCAATTATTAGAATGTTTTTGTTATTTTGATTATTTGAATGACAGTTTATTTAAAATTTGGAATTATTATTTCTTTTTTTTAAATATTATATTAATGTTATATACATGTGTATGAGCCATGAGAAACGGTACTTACTTCACTGCATTAATCTAATAAAGATTTTCGGGAATGTTTGGGCCTAAAAAAGCGAACAAGGAGACATAACTTTATTAGTTACTTAATCTCCTTCAATAATTATTCATTTTTCTATCTCAATGGTTTTTATTAATATTTAAAATTTAAAATTGTATTAATAAAATAGTTTAAAAATTTTAAATATTTGTGAAGTATTAGATAAAAAAATTTTAAAATTGTTAACCAATATTGACAATATCGTGATCAAATTAATTACAAAGTTATTTATTTTTTTCGTCCAGAAGTCTGAATTTCTAAAAAAAAGTGAAAATCTGGTTTTAAATTTTGACAAAATTTCAGAAATTTTAATTACTTTTAAATTTATTTATAAACCACCAGTTGATTTCATTTAAAGAGGCATTGAAATAAATCATATTAATATATTCTAAAGATACATCAATAATTTCATCCATTATTTATGTAAATTTTAAAAATAATAGTTAATAATAATAATAATAATAATAATAATAATAATAATAATAATAATATAACATTAAATATAACATTAGTTATTAAACAAACTCTAACTAGAATATTTCAAAGAAAAAATGAACATTAAGTAGCACTTAAAATAAAATATAAAATGCAGTGTTATTTTTTTTATTATAATATCCAAATAATGTACATAATTGAATTACAATCTGAGAATTTAAAGGAAACATACATTTTAGTAAATATTTATTAATTTTATTAGTTGGTATAGATATCCGTAAATGAAAAATTGTACCCTAAACTAGTAATTTATATTTAGTAACGTATATTTTGGAAAATTTAATATTACATATTCTTACATAATTTATAGTAATATCTAATTGCATTTTAAGTATGGTGGAATCTAAAAATGATTCCCTAATGAAAATTATTTTGTATATCAAAAGAAATTTTCCAAAAGTATTCCTTATTAAATATGTATATATTTTAATGAAACTCCTTCTTCTGACATGTTAGAAAATACGGATTTATTATTTGCTTTTACATTTAGTGAAATAAAAATATATACCTTCCAATTATGTTAGGTAACCCTAGTCAACAAAGTTTTTATAACTCACTAGAAAATATCCAATCCTACTCGAGCATAAATCTTTCTGTTACACTTTATACGGTTGAAGTAAATGATTAATTCCCATTTTCTTTTCATTTTCGAATTCGCATGTAAAAAATTAAATCTAATCAACATTATGAATTTATTTGAACTGATTTAATAGGTGATTTATTTTTAATCAATTCAAACAAATTAAGATTAGTGTTTAATAAAGTGCCATTTGTCTCGACTAATTTCTGCTACGTAATTGTACAACATTAATACTTTGATTCATATTTGTTATTTGATGTTTTTACTGGGGTTGTCGTTAAAATGCGAAATTTAGAATTATTGATCAGACTCCAAGGCGTGTTTTGATTGACAACAATAAAGAACCCCTGACAATATAAACTTTTATTGATAAATGTAATTGTATTCAAATTTATAATGACTCAAAATGATTCAATATTGCAACAGAGTATTTATTAAAACCTTCCCGGAAAAATAGCCCGTCTTCAATAAAACTTGGAATTTACGACCACTTAACTACTGCTTCTGGTTATAATAATTGGTTGAATAGATCTAGTTAATTTTTTTTGCTTATACTTAGGAATACTCAATATTAGCAATAAATAACTTCAATTATAATTTGGTTCAATACTTTTCTATAACTATTTTTTACTTTTTGTCATTGCCTTTCGTTTAGTTTGTTTAATATTTTTCTCGTCTCTTGTTGTTTAATCCAATTTTTGTTTCAGTTTTATTTACCGTCACTTACAGATTATTTGCTATTGCCTCATCAATATTAACTACTTTCTTTCCTACTTTCTTGGTGATTCATGTGTTACTTTGGACAAGCTGTCGAGATAAGACAATTTTGTTTCACAATTTGGTTTTTTTTACTCTTTAAATTTGTACTTACTAATTAAAAATGATCTTATCTCGTTTCATTAATAAAATTTCTTATTTTTACCATTGTCTTCTCATTTTTCAAACGTTCTCTCTAATTCCTATTCCCGAAAATTCTAGGACATAATCCTCTTTACTTTTACTCATTTCTCGTCAATTATTTGACGCATTTTAGTAATTATTTTATTATATAAGTATCATCATTATTATCCAAAAATAATAAAATATTTTCTGGAAAATAATTTTTAACTTTAGAGTCTAATCTATTTAACCTATTGTTTGACAAAAATAAAGAAAAGCAAAAACGCGGAACGTATTAAAGTTGTCAAGAAAAGTTCTGAAAATCAGTTACTGTTAGTTTTGTTAGTTTTTTAGGTATTTGAAGAATCTGAAGTAGAACAAAATTTTAAAACAACAAAATATTAAGCAACTTGATTATAAACCAATTTTACTCAAAGTACATTAAGAATATTTCATTTTATTTCAAAGATATCAGGAGACAAATATTTTTAAAAATCATTTCAATTAATTGAAACCCAACAATTTGATTCCCCTTTTCTGAATAGTTTGAAATTAAGATTCCTTCAATATGTGACCAACGAAAATTCTGAATTATGTTGAAATAATTGTATGTGACTTGACTTGAAACGTAATATTTTTCATTTACTAAAATTTGCAAAAACTAGTCTCTTAAATACCTAGTTTCATTCTTTCATTCTTCTTCATTTTATTAATTACTATGTATTTATTTAATAATCTAGAAATTGAAAGAATAAACTGTGATAGAAATTATATAGATATCAATTAATAATAAAAAATAATATATTAAACACAAACTAAATGAATTTACGTAACTCTCAGTTGATTTGTTTAAATTTACAAATATTAAATTTTATTACAATTATCTTGTATTAACAGCAGAAAGTTTAAAATAAAATAGTAATAAAACATTTTTTCCATTAATGGATAATAATAAGTTTCAGTTGTTTTTGTTTTAATATTAAATCAAGTCCATTATCGAATTTATCTATGAAAAAGTATGCACATTTGTTTTAATTATCAAAATTTTGTTAATATTCGGTTGATTTTCGTCAAACGGTTGTACACTTTCAATAAAGAGAGAAACGGAATATTTCCTACTAGAGTTGTATTTTTACTGATCAAATGTTCTTTCAATAAAAACCAAATTCATGTGTTAAATTGAAAATATATGAATTTTAAAAAAAGAATGATTGATAGAACAATGAATGACTACTGACTAATTATCCAACATTCGAATAATTAGATTTATTAGAAGATGGTTTTAGATAAATTGATTCTTTAATAGTATCCTCGTATTGAATGTTTTTATTATTACTATTATTTGTCGTGTGATATTTCCGGTTTATAGTTTGTTGTCGTTGAGAATTTTAAACTTCTCTTACAGAATAGAATCTTTATCAGTTGTTGACGGAATTTGTTTCCAGTTGCGCAATACAAATAAAAATTGATTGCATGATTGACGTACATTAACATTTCAAAGATACCATCTAATAAAACCAATTGTGCGAGTTTTCGATCGTCATTTGGATATCCTTTAAGTTTGATTAATAATTTCAATATGACAAAAGGAGAAGTTGTGATAAGAAAAGAAAAAGAGACAATCAATAACATTACTGTCAGCTGTTTTGTTTCTCGATTTCTAGAAGAGGGTTCTTTCATTCTTCTTGGTAGTGGAGTTCTGACAATAGAGGGTCCAAGGGTTTTATTTTCGTCGTGATTTGTGTTTATCATTGAATTATGAATGTTGCGGGCTTTGTAAATCTCAGAAAGTATAATTAGATTATTAATTATTAACAGAAATAATGGTATCCAACTGTAAAATGCTCCATCTATGAAAAACCAAACATTCGTAAATTCCGTATATTCCATTTTGAATTGACATTTTTGTTTGAATTCGATTCATTGTCTGAAGAAAACGTTTGTATTAACGTTTTTATGATTAAAATTCTGTAATGTTACAGTTTCAAAGAAATGACAGCTGATTGTAAAGCTGATAATCATTAAGGATATTATTATATATTTGGCTCTGCTAGCTTTTGCATATTTGAAGCTTCAAATGGTCTTGTAATGATCAACACTCGTTCGACAGTTAGAGTAACGATTAGCCACACGGAAATAAAGCTACTCGAAACCCCTATGACCTGGAATAATTTACAGAAACTGATTGAGTGATTCTCCAACGACCAATCGGTCACATGCTCGATCCATTTTCTAAAAAGACCACAGAGTAAAATCAGTTCATCGAAAATAGCCAATGTTGCCAAATAGATATATGACGATATATGAGACATTGATTTTCTACACAGAACTACTGCCGACAAAAAATTCCCAATGCTTCCCATTGCAACTACAAAAATAGGATTAGCATCCAAAGCCAGTTGTGGAAAATGCATT
>CAUHTR010004166.1:0-39099 GCA_959609185.1 Schmidtea polychroa | reverse complement strand
TTCAAAAATTTTTGAAATCCACTGGAAAAGTTAAAAATGGACTTAAGAGGAACTCATCAAAATTAAGATATATCATCATTTTTGGAATTTCTACGTAACTGGTTTCACAAAATCAAAATGATTTATTTTTTAATTGAATATTTATGCACAATGAAAAGTGGAAGTGGATACCTTACTATATTCACTAGTGGTCTGCGCATTTGCTTGATACATTCAAAGCGCCAAAATAATTTACTTAACGACAACACCAGGCCGTATTTTCACCTTGGACGTTGAACAAATTAACCTTTGAAGGTCTTCCTAATCCATCTTACTCACCAGGACAAATGCCAACTGACTTTCGTTTTTTACTTTGACTTTCCTTAAAGTTTAAAGGTTCAAAAACTGACATTTCATATTAAACAACTTAATATCTTTATTTCATATTTAGTTTTTGCTAAATTTATGATGTTTGATTGAAGAGTTTGGTTCATTGGTAGATAGACCAGTCATTGGACTGAGAATATTGCAATAGGGCTTGAAAATGTAAAAGTGAATAGCCTCAAAAAGAAATTAATTTTTTATTTACATTCAATTCAAATATATTTTATTCAAAAAATTTTATTCATAAAACATTTAAATATTTGTAAGTAGAACCTTACCGAAGAAGTTCTCAAGGTCGTCAACATGTCTGTTACTCTCAGCGATCATCAAGCCAACGTCGTGACTCTGTGGAAAGTGATCGGGTTCATCGCGTCATGCCTCGATGTTGTCCGAATGAATTCGCACCTAGAGACGCAGGACCAGAATATATCCACCCGATTGAATCTCCTAGCAATGAATATCGGAGCTGCTCTGCAGTCAGGTTAAGCCTATTAAAATTTATTATACTTTTCATATCATTTGAATAAATTATTATTATAGCACATACAATTTTAAATTTTAGAACATTGCATTTTTATCAACCATTTTGTTTACTTATTGTTTATTTTATACATGTATTTTTATATTCAAATGATAATCATCAAAATAAAGGATCCTAATTTGAACTAACATGTTTCATTACTTTGATATTTTTCAACTATTTTCTACATTATAAATAAATACCAGCAATAAAATTTGATTACTTAGTGATTTCTTATTTGATGATTTAAATCATACTCAAGCATGTTTCCAATGAAATTCAACCATTTACATCACTAGAAAATGTCGAGTAGATATCATAAATAAATTCATTTATTGAAACGTTTAAAGAACGTTTATTGAAAGATATCGTTGCATTATTATTTAAAATGTTCATTGTTGCCAATGGGTATAAATACTATTTTAAAAATAATCTATATAAAAACATTTTAATATGCAATACTCAAATAATAACATTGCCTACAACATATAAATGAAATATATAATATATAAATGGAAAATATTTTATTTACTTTTGTGAGTGTCATGTATAAATAATAATTAACCAACAATTTTTAATTACTTAATTTCCTAATCGTAATCTCAAAAATAAATATTTACAATTATTTGAGTAACAACAAATTCTAAAAGGTGCAATTTTTAGATTTTAATCATGTTGGAATTAATTGGTTATTTTTTAATTATTTGTTATTGGAATTACATTTTCAATGAAGTCTAGCATTATTGGATAAACAAATGATAAAGAAGGATTTTAGCGATTTGGCTAAATAATTAAATTTTTTTTAGAAAATCTCAGAGAAAATAGTAATAGCTAATCATTTTTTTAATTTTCAACCGGTTGGTCTAGACGAAAACAGAATAAGATATTAATTATATGTTTAGTCGACATAGAAATAAGAATCATTTTCTATTTTTAATTCAATTTCAAATATAAATTTTAACCCAAAAGCAAATTTTGTGATGTAATATAATTGTTTATTAATTTATTAGTGTTGATATTTGTCTAACAGTAAGTATTTGTTAGTATATGTCCTGAAAATATTATTATTATTATCATTAATAATAATAATAATAATAATAATAATAATAATAATAATAATAATAATAATAATAATAATAATAATAATAATAATAATAATAATAATAATAATAATAATAATAATAATAATAATAATAATATATTTCGACAACTTATCACTTTTAAGGCTGCAAATCATGTTAAAAACTAATAAAAATAAGGAATATTTATACAAATTAATCAATATTATTTGTCCTAAAAATTTATATTAAAATATTTCAAATAAAAATTTTAATAAAAATATTTTTAAATCATATAAAATAATTTTTAAAAAACCAAAAAAAGCTTTTTATTTTTTTAAAATCATTAAAATTAAAAATTTTATTTTTGCAAATGGTCAAATTAAACATCATTTGATAGAGGAATTTTGATTTTCAGATAGGATTAAAAATAATATAACGTTTTCAATAAAAATAAAATATTATTTTTGGTTTTTGATTTAAATATTTTATCTGGAAAATTTACTATATTTTGTAATATAAAATAAAAATAATATTTCTATGATTTTATATTGAAGATATAAGATTAATTGGAAAAATAAGTTACCTGCAAAATAATTATATTTAAGATATATTTTTCAATTTTTAGATTTCACAAGAAAAGGCAAGGCAGTTTTCAGCAATCTGATAATTCTGATGAATTAATTACAAGTAAAAACGTATCAAATGAAAATTCAGAGATACATTCTAATTCTGAAAACTTTAAAAATGATCTTGATAATAATTACAAACGGAAAGAATCGTTAACATCGAATATTACAGACCTGGAATTGTTGCAAACAATACAATCAAGTGACGAAGGACCTCAAAGATTACCGGAAAATCATGCTGACTGCGGCCGAAAACGTCGTCCAAGTATCGGTCAAAAGTTTAGCAGTGTTTTGAGAATTTCAAGAAAAAGCAATAGCACTTCAAATCTGGAAAAGAAAGCTCGAACATCTTTTCAAAGAAGTGAAGAAGTTGTTCCAGCTCATATTAAAATCTCAACAGAATGTAACAGAGTTAATGTTATGACGTCTAACAAATGTGAAAGTGCTCCTGTAACTAATTTTGGAAATGTTTCTAATATATTTCAAGAAGATTCATCAAAACAAGTTAATAGAAAATCTAGATCTAAATCTACAACAAAATCAAAAACATCCAATAACCAGTAAGCATAAATAATTTGATATATTTTATTAATACTATTATTAATACCGAAATTTATAAGCAAGCAACTGATAACAGTCTAAACACGTCCACAGGATGTTTTAGTAAGTTTAAATATAAAATAAATATGATAAAGGAATTAATCTATTTTCTTGTATATTATCGTCAACTTATTGTAAATCTATTAATAAAACAATAAAATGATAATTTAAGCCTTTTGCTGCAAATAATGTATTTATTGAAAATATTTTCGACTATAAAATAGTCCTTGTCAATCTCCTATTAATCTCCTTGTCAATCTATTAATAGTATAGATAAATTGATTAAATTACTCCATGCTAATGCATATTCAATCTACTTTATAATTGATGATTGATGACATAATTTTACATGATGTGGTTGATGCGGTTAATTTCCCTGGGAGTATTCTTTTTATTAATAAAGAAATTACTGTAATGTATATAATTGAAATTGTCCAATGTGTAATAGTACTTAGGAGAATATTTCTAAATTCAGTTATAGTTTCATTGTTTTCAGAGTGTTTTAGAAATTTTTGAAAATCTATTTCAAAAATAATTGGAAGTGTCAATATTGATATTTTCATGGCATGTTCACTGTTAAATCTGTAACGCTGTTTGGTTAATGCTCTGATCGTGTATATTGTTTTACTTGTACTTGATGTAATGCTACGCACACTGGAGAGACTGCCCGTCATATCTTTATACAATTTTGAGTTTGCACTGTTATTAGGCGCAATATGTCCAAAACCATTATCAATACATTTCAATAATTTTTGTTCATCTTTACATCTTGCTTCCATTGAGAAAACATATTCTCAGTCAGATTCAGAAATGGAGAATATGAAGGTAACAACTTTAAAGTGTATCCGGAATTTATAATTGTTTGTTGAACATTTTGGTTTCTATGAAATGCAGCAATATCGCTTATTAAAATTGCATTGTTTATTCCTCTTTGAGCAAATTCGGCAAGTAAATCATTAATAAAATAGTATAATCAACAATATCATATGCATTGGTTTGTTGCCTATAATAAAATGTTCTCTTTTACTGATTACAGCACAAATCGAAATATTATTCGTTCTTATATTTCCGATACTCTGAACATCTCTTTCAGCTCTTGGTACTCTTCCTCTTGTAGGCCACATAATTATACTGAATCCAACCTCGTCTATAAAATAAATATTTTTAACATCTTGAACTGTTAAAAGATCCTTAAACTCTCTCGCATAGTTTTCGCGTATTCTTAAGGTATCATCATTATTTCGCCTTTCTGGTAGCTTGGTAACACTTTCCACTTTCATTTTGAAGCTTTGTTTTAATAACCTCCAAAGTTAGTGAACAATCTTCACTTTACGAGGATATTAATAAATTGTTAAGATATATTTCGACAGTTTTCCCGTCATCATCAGATAGAATAGAAAAAACTATAGCTATTACAGATTTAATAAACTCATTAAGCAACTTTTATTATTTTTTGAAAAAAAATGTTTTAATTTAATTTAAATAATCAATTATTTTTAATAAAATTATTTAAAAATTCTTTCTAAAATATTTTATTTTATTATAATTTTTAAAATTTTAGTATATAAATTAAAATAATTTATTTAAAATAGAAATGAAAAATTATTTTACTTAATAATTTAATACATTTGAAAACAACAACCAACATACTTACAACTGTATTTTTCTGTTCAACTGTTTTTTTTATAAATAATAAAACTTTGTAATATTTGCCCTTAGACACTAGAGATGATACATATTAATTTGAATTTTCATTATTTAGTTTGTAATTCTTAAATCTCAGAGTTTTAAAAAGAATTTATTTTACATTCTTTAGTCTATAGTTTGCCTTTAATCATCTAATATTTGTATTTTAGAAGAACATAAATATGAAATACAAATTCGAAGAATTTGAGAAAGGTATTAAAAACAAGAAATCTGTTTTGGGACACTTTCTTCGACAGAAGAATGGACAGGTGAAAAAATACAAAATATGTAGGGAAATCATTCAATGCGTCGGTGGGTCAACAAGCTCCTTGTATAATCATTTAAGAACCACTCACCATATAAATGCTAATAAACGAGGATTTGGAGAAGATGAATTGTCAGTAAATCTTACATAGCCTTCAAATTCAAAAGATATATATTCTTTTTTAAAAACGAAGATTACAGAATGTTTCTAAAAACATGATGTATATTTGGCAGCAGTTCTGTCGCGAATTACGATATATATATATATATATATATATAGTCCACCGGACGATCTAAGAATGTCATTAACATCGAAAGGATGGAGTGGTATTCCCAAGTTTTCTAACGCAATTAGGAAACTCGTTTTAAATTATGGTCAAAATATTTGCGATCTAAATAAAAATAATCTTATTGAGAGGAAACAACAGGGTTGTGGATTTAGTTCAATAAGAAGCCACCATTAATAACATTTTAATAATCATATTAAAGGAGAATTTTGGAGTTTTGGATTAATTTGCATTGTTTATCAGTCGGAAAGTATATTCCGATTTTTAGGAAAAAATTTAGAAAATTTGGAATGTGTCTACCAAGTGGCATTGATTGTATAGCTACCGATGGGTTATCTGTTATGAGAAAAGTTGGAAGACTGATTATGCTTGAACTGTTTTGTTTTGTAGAGGTTGACTGTTTTAAGCGTACTTGAGCATGAAGATGAAAATGTATATGATGATAACATCTAAATTTATCAAGACGAGTTGGATTCTGATGATGAAGACTTGCGATCGACTACAGTGGATTCTATTCAGATTATTCAGTTTCAAATGAAAGCAGTGATGATAATAATCAACAGGAGGTATTTAATAGCAATAATTTATTGTTACTTATACAAAAAATAAGAGAAGTTGTTAAACCTTTCCGAAATTCACCCGTTAAAAATGACGAAATTCTCCAAAAATACATCTTGTTGGAGTTTATAAAGAAAAAACGTTAACTTGGGAGTCACAGACCAAACGGAGCAGTTTACTCTCCCTGCTTGAGCGTTGTTATGAAATACAGACATGTATTAAAAAATCATTGATGGATGTAAATGCAGAATACTCTTTTCAGATGATGAATTTAAATAACTTCCAGAAACTATTTCTGTATTTTTACTCGTAAAATTGGGAGTAGAATCACTTTGCCGGCAGGATGTGAATCTTTTGACTTCAGATGTGACCCTGGATTTTAAAATACCACATATAGATAAATCTAGTGCTTAACCACAAAATGTACACGCCTGTGACATAGACGGGCGAACATTATATTTACTTATGATATTTACGTATAGCGTGTTTATAACGTGTTGTTTGAATTGTTTAATTATTTAATTTTGTTGAATTACTTTCTTTATTATATTATTTTTATTATATTATTACACAAAATTCAAAATAAATGTGTACATTAAGTGGTTAACGTACGCAGGATATAAGACAATAAATATTACTTCATTTAATAAAAAGCCGAACTGATTTATAAAGCTTGATTCAATATCTATATAACCGATATCAGGGTCAGGAGAATGTTTAAAAGAAAGCATATGGTGATGCTTTTATAAAAGTCAAAACGCAGTGATTAGCAACATTATAGTTAAAATTCTCTGAATGAAGTCAAACAAATAAAAAAGCTAAGACAATTGGTCAGCAGACGATGAAGTTTCAGTACAATCGAATATTTGTGAACCACAACCATTCAGACCCACTGAAATCGAATTATTGGAGCTAACAACTTATATTTAATGAAAAATATGCTACAAATTGTCATTCAAATATTTGAATTAAAATATTTTTTTCAAAAAATAATAAAATCTTTAACTTGTTTATTAAATCTATAATATTTATAGTTTTTTATTTTCTATCTGATGATGAAAGGAAAACTGTCGAGATTTATCGTAAAACATATGATTGCGTTGCGCTTTCTAGTAATAGTAATAATAATAATAATAATAATAATAATAATAATAATAATAATAATAATAATAATAATAATAATAATAATAATAATAATAATAATAATAATAATAATAATAATAATAATAATAATAACAGTAATAATAATAGTAATAATAATAATAACAGTAATAATAATAGTAATAATAATAATAATAATAATAATAATAATAATAATAATAATAATAATAATAATAATAATAATAATAATAATTTATTATTATAATTATTATTAGAAAAATAAAATTAGTGAAAAAAATATTTGTTTAAAGCATATATTGGGAAAATTCGATTGTCAATAGGAAACCAGAATTTTATTTTAAAATCATTGCATATTCTTGTACTTGTCCATTAATTATTGCCTTATTATTTTTAGAGTTGTGTATAAATTTGATATTTCAATTAAATACAAACTGAATAATTTCTCAAAATGTTTCTCTATTTTGATTGGTTGGTCTGAATGTGCTTTATATTTTTAAATCGATTTTCATTTTAAAGATTTTTGTTTTAATTGATTTCATAGTTTTGTTTATATTTCAACGTTTTTTTGTTTCTGTTATATTAATTAAAATGTTAAAATAGCTTTTTAAAAAGCTTGACGGTATCAAATCAAAATTACAGATTATATGATAAAGCCAATACTTGTAAGGATTATTAGATTATTGAAAATTATACTTTTAATAAACGGTCTTTATTGTGCTCTTTATGTTCATATATTACACTTAAAGATACCCTTCACACTTTAGAAAGTTGCATATCCTGTCAGTATGTCAAATACAAATTACATTATCGTCTAAGCACCTATGCATTTGTTTGGACAATTTATCTTTATTGGCAACTACTATCCTTCGAAACCATAATTTATGGAGAATGCTTGATCCAATCACAATACAATTTACTAAAGAATTATTAACTGCCGATATATGTTGAAGTCAATCCAATAAAAAAACTCTTGATCTTTTCACCCTATTGATAACATATTAGAACGATCATCGTAGAACAAAATCATTTAATTTTGTAATTAATAGCCTGGTACGTAATCTCGACCTTTTATATGATGCAACTCCTTGATAACATTTGTAAAGTTGAAGTGACCTTTTATCATAAATTAGAATTTCTGAAGGTCTCAATGTATAATTCCAGTTAAAATCTACTGGTACAGAATATTGTTAGATATTCTGTTGACGGTAAAGTAAGCTATCGCAGTTAACCTACATCACACTTTCAAAAACGTATAGTTTGTTACAAAGACTGTGAATAAATCTCAATAAAAGCTGTTAGATTATGAAACAGTTAACGATATAATGAAGTCATTTTAAAATTTGAAAGTAGCATTAGTTCTGAATGAAGATCATAAAAGTGTGAGACTATAATTTTCTAAAATGTGTTGTATTGAATTAATTATAATTTTTTATTATCAACAACCTTTATTGAGACCTCTAAAATAAAATTTCACAGTAAAGTAAATTCATGGTAAAGCAAAATAAAAATACAAGATTCTTAAGATCCATTAATGAACCCATATTAACCCCTTTAAGACCTTTGATTACATGTGTTCTCGTGTAAAATCTTGATCGCATGCATAAATCAAAATTACTTAAATTATTTTTCAGAAAATGCGTATTTTACATATTTTTAGTAATTAGTAATCACCAGTAACACTTACGTAAGCGTATCGAAACAAATTCATAGCTAAGAACTTTGTATTGCTTCATAGGTCCTTCGGGTTCTAAAATGATTAAGTCATTTTATTTAACACCTTCCTCATCTTTGATTGTATTTGATGAACAAATAATTCTGGAATCATTCCATTTTCAGTTTATATTATGGAATAAACTCTAAACTTTGAAGACATCAATTACATAAGAAAAGTATCAAACTTTTTTTTTGTTTTATTTTATATAAAAATATATTTTGTCATAAATAATAAATGAAATTTAATATTTTCTTTATTTTAGGAAACCATCAAGTCTCAATGACAATCAAGTAGAGGTTTTTGTTGAAGGTTTAGGCCCAGGACAACTTGTTGGGAGACAGGTTTTAGGAATGCCTTCATTAGGAGAATTACAACTAAGTTTTATTGACAAAAAAGGCCGACTAGATATCGAAGTTATTCGAGCTAGAGGACTTACTCCAAAAGCAAACTCAAAAGTTTTACCGCAACCATATGTCAAAATATATTTAATGGATGGTAAAAATATTATTGAAAAACAAAAGACTCTGGTATCGCCACGTCGTACTCTCGATCCGCTTTATCAGCAACAATTGTCATTTTCATCAGAATACTCAGGCAAAGTTCTGCAGGTTGTACAAATTTTATTTTATGTTATTTTAATGTTGAATAATATTTTAATAATAAAAACTAGTGACCATTTTCCTCTTTTTCATTCTTCTATTCTGAAAGCTTTTCTTCGTTGTTAAATAAATATTTTCTTCAAACTATTATAAGAACTTTTTTCAAATTCCATCACTGATTTCTTTTCAATTGACTTTTCATAATCACTTGAAAAAGGCAGTGCTGAAAATTCGCCAATATCAAAAACATCGATATATTTACTGATTCATAATAGTCAAGCTTTTTAATAAATACAATTTTAAACTATATGATAAAAATAAAATGTTGTAATTAAATATTAAACTAAATATTTTATAAAAGGCAGTTATATTTTTCGAGTCCCTCTTGTACCAGTGTCACATCCATGACCATATATGTAATAATGTAGATGTTATTATAGACGGTACTATTTAATAAATATTTGTTTAAATAATAATGATATTTCGATAATTTATTTTAATTTAAATATTAAATTAATCTTTATATATTCGTATTTTTAATATTGTTTATTTCTTAATATGAAGCTCAGCTGTGTCAGGCTGGTCAGATTTTTAAAACATCATAAAAGGGAGGTAAACTAAAAAACATTTATATCCTTTCCTCTGATGTGTCCTATTAAAACTTTCAAGTTCTTACACAATTTACAATAAATATGATGATGACCATATTGTTTATTCGTAAATTTTTCATTTCGGACTATTTCACCATATGCTTAAAGTTTCTTTCTTCGATATCCGAATCAAACATTTTAGATTTTAACTTCAATAATTTTAAAATAACTATTAATATAACTAATAAAATAACTAATAACACAACGAATGAACAAAGGAAACGGCTCTCTTTATTCTAATTTTATTTTCAAAACATCTTTTCGTTTAATTTTATTTAAAAAATTTGTCATTATTGAAATTTTTTCGGAATATGGAGTTATATATAGGGAGTTATCATATGTATATTGGTGATCCGAGAATATTCTTTCCTGAATGGAGACTCCGCAAAAATCGGAGATGTCTGGCAAGTCTGACCTATGTGTTAATAGTATAATGTTCAAGATGTGAATCAAAGATTTTGTTACTTGTAGGAAAGATACCTTTTTTATTGTGAAATCTCAACATAATAAATCAAACTATTTTTAAACTTGAACATAAAAGTCCCAAAATCCACTGACAAACCTCAAAATATACAATTCTCAGTAGGACGAAACTTGACATGCAAAAACAAACAACAAAAACACTTTTATAACAAGATATTAATAGTTTTATATTTTGTGAAGCGCTTAACTAATACAAAAACATAAATTAATTTATATGAATTTTTTAATAATATAAATCTTAAAAAATAAATTTATTAATAAACTTAATGAATAATAATTTGTTTTTCTATTATTTCCTACTTGCTTGAAATATTTGTCTCCTTAATATCATTGCACCGAATTTCTTTCTTTATTATAAACTTCTTGAGTTTATTTACAAAAATAAGTGTAGTTATTTTAATTAATTAATCAATTTGTATTTTTTTAATTTAAACTTTTTAGAGATTCCCAACGATTTATTTGTAGCAAAATTTGTTTTTTCAATTACCATTATTTTCCGATTTTAACTTTCGAAAAATCTTGATTTTTACTCTCGCAATTTAATTAATTACTTTTAATTAATTTATAAAAATTTATCGATTTAACTTATTAAATATATTTTTTTAACTATAATATTTTAGGCAACCGTTTGGGGTGAATATAGCAGAATGGACAAAAAATCCTTTATGGGTCGCTGTGAAATACTTCTCGATGACCTCGATTTCTCATCTATTGTGTTTGGCTGGTACAAACTATATAGTTCAATTGCTTCAGAATTGCCGCATCCTGCGGTCCAAACCAGGCGCCTCTCAATATCATCTATAGGGAAATAGTAATCGAAACTCAATCAATTGTTTTCATTGAATAAAACACTAAGAGTCACATTGTTACTATCCATGAGATCATTTATCAGATATAATTATAGATTTTATTATTTATTATTGATTATTAATATTATATTTTATCGATTTATCATTAGAGACTAATGAATTTATCAGTTATTGATTTCATCCAGATGCTGGCCATCCTTGCTGATTTTTGTATTATTATTATTATTATTATTATTATTATTATTATTATTATTATTATTATTATTATTATTATTATTATTATTATTATTATTATTATTATTATTATTATCATTATTATCATTATTATCATTATTATTATTATTATTATTATTATTATTATTATTATTATTATTATGTCAGTGCAATTTTCGAATGATGAACTTCAGTTTTAGTTGAGTATTTTTCGAATTTTCTTAAATTTGAATAATGTTAGTTTCGAATGATAATTAAAAATTCTGATTTGGATTTTTGTTTAAGTTTACTAACAGATCTATATATAAAATCAATCAATAAAAAATATCTTCAATCAATCTTAGTAAAATAAAGGAATTGTTTTTTTATCATTAATAAAATAAAACAAAAAAATATAATTTTATAAACTTGTTTTATAAACTTGCTAAATAAAAACTTCAGTAGTATGTAGTAAGGACTCCAGCGCACTTTCAAGTTCATGGAATATCAAGATCAAATATAGACCAATCGAATCATTTATTTTTTAAATTAACATTTTATTTAATTACTTCTTTTTAATTTTTTCTTTTTAATTTTATTAATTAATTATTTTATTATGTTTTATTTTAATTTATTACATTTAATTAATTTATTAGTTTATTAATATTTTATTTTAATTACTTACGCTATTTAATTATTATTATTATTTTATTTTATTTTTTTTTTTTTTAAATTTATTTATTTTTTAATTTAAATTTTATTTAATTACTTCTATTTATTTATTTTTTTTTCTTTTTAATTTTCTTAATTAATTATTTTATTATGTTTTTATTTTAGTTACTTACTTTAGTTAATTTTTAATTTATTACATTTAATTAATTAATTAGTTTATTAATATTTTATTTTAATTACTAACGTTATTTAATTATTATTATTATTATTTATTTTATTTATTTATTTATTATTATTTTTTATTTTTTTTTTAAAATTTTACATTTACATTATATTCTAACAAGAGCGTAAATTATAACAATAATATTTCAATTTGAATAAAATTTTAATTAGTAATTATTCAATTCGAATAAATTTTTAATTAGAAATTATTTAATTTATTATAAAATAAAACGATGATTTAATTTTAGATAAACCGGGTATTAATATTTCGGAAAAAATAAAAAAATAAATAAAATAAACACAAAAATAATATTTCTTACTTGAAACTAATTATCTAAATTAATTGGACAAATGAATAATTAAATGATAAAACACATTTTAATTAACTAAGTCAAATAATTCACAATATATATTTTATTATTCACATAAATTTAATTGTTAAAGTGCTTGTTTCGATTTGCATTCATTTCTAGACATAGCAGTTGCAATATGCATTTGACGAATCTTATAGTGACCGTAGGCATAGCTTTCATTACAATTGTACCAATACCTTTTATCGTCCAAACATTGGAGAGCTCGTTTTTCTGTAATGAAAGTATACAACTGATGATTAACACTTCCTATTCTCTTTTGTTGGATGCTCACTGTTCCACCATCAGTATACACTTTTTTATAGGCTTCATGGGTGATATTAGAATTTGTAAGACTTATTCCTTTGGCTTTTAGAGTGTTTTTATCGCCTTGGAGTGAGTAGCACTTGGGTCGAAGAAACACCCATTCTTTATATTGATTTCCTTTATTCTCATCCTTGAATTTCCCGATTACCGAACAAATTTTATCTGAGAACAATGGATCAGTCACTGGATAATTTGAAGTATCTAGGAGCCCATCGGCAATCATTTTTGGATACAGTTGTAAGCGTAAATCAACATTTTTACACTCTAAAAAGAAGGAATCTGTGTCACCGGCTACGATATTAATTTGACAATTGAATTCTTCTCTATAACTCTGTAGTTCTTTATATTGAAACTGGTACATGCGAAGTTTAGATAAATCAAGTACGGTTTGTCCAATATACATTGGTCTATCTAAACACACCATTTCCTTATCAATTATAACAGCAATGAGATCATCCGCAATCTTGATGCTACGACGAAACATAGGATTACTACAATAAGTTATCAATCTTTTGCTTTTGCTGCATAATCTCAAATTTATACGTTTCTTAAGGTTTTCCACGGTTTTACCGTATAAACTGTTGTTCTTTAACTTATAATAATCTCGATGAAATGAATCTGTACTAGCTGCTATCATTTGAGTATTGTAATCAATATATCCTTTGAAAATAGCTACTTGCTTGAATTCTACAGCAAGATTAACTTTTGTGACTTTTGCGCCATAACTCAACCATTCAGTCAAAACTCTACCATTAACTACATAGTTTTTCTTAGGCTCATGAGTTAACAACAGCTTTTCAAATTTACTACCATGTGGATAACAAAGCTCAGGAGCTATAGGTAAATCATCTAGCTTATCTTGTATACTATCAGGAATGACGATGTCAACCTCTAGAACATATCCACGATCTCCATCAAACTCATCCCCATTTGCACATCTTTCAACAATACCATTCATTTCAGTCTGATCATTTATCCATCTAAATTCACCAATAGGAAGTTTTTGCGACAGCGCCCATCCATATAAATTATTAACATCTAGGTATGACATTTGTGTTGATTCATCAGCTTCAACATGATGTTTGTTGATAAATGTCATTCCACCACGAATACCAGCTTCAAATAAACGGTAAAGCTTCAAAAGTTTCGAAACCATCTATTAATAATTTTTACCTAAAAATTATTAAAAACTTTTTTTATTTAATTTAAATTATTCTCTACAATTCAGTTTTTATAACATCATCTCTTGAAGAAAATTCCATAAATTCAATATGACGTGAACAATGACGAGATCTTTGATTGATATAAATATTTATGTTTCTTCTTTTTATCAAAGTGAATTAAAATTATTCTTTACTGATACATTCACGTTCACGTCCTTTATTAATAATGTTGAGGATACCTAAATAACAATTTATAAATAAATAAATAAAATTACTTGGGGGAAGATCGTCATGATAAACGGGACGATCTATGGGAACTCAGAAAAGAAAACGGAAGTAAAAAGAAATGAGAAAGAGGAAAGAAACAAAAGAAATGCAACAAGAAAATAAAAACCAAGGTCAGTACTAATTAATTAGTACAAAAAGGAAAAGGAATTTTTAAATTGGGAAAAAAGGAAAACAACAATATTCTTATCTCGACAGCTTGCCATTGATAACGTAATTGCCGGGAGAAGGCGGTTGAATAAAAAAGGAAAAAGGGAAACTATATTGACAGCCGTCAGAGATAAGAATGGAATAGTCTGGAAGGCAGGAGAAAGAAAGTGGGAAAACACTTGATTATTTTGAGTGCCACAATATAAGCAAGCTATATATAGAGGGAAACTAGCAGAGACAAAAATTAGACAAAAAGAGAGACAAAGAGTGACCCCAAATTGAGACGAAACGCGAGAAACAAAATTAGACAAAAGTGAAACAAAATGTGAAGCGAAATTGAGACAATTTGGGAGACAAACTTGGGAGAAAATTATTGGAAAAATTTAGACAACGTTGGACGAAACGTTGTTGGATAAACGATTTGTGAAAAATATTGTAAAGAAAACGACTGTGGAGAATAATTATTGGAGAAGAGTTGAAGAAAAGAATTAGTTGAAAAGAAAACGAAAAGAAGTTACTAGAGTATTCGAATAAATTTGTGAATAAGGTCAAAGAAAACAACCAGCTCAAAGTCCCAGTTGATAAACCCATCAGTAATCTGTGATCTTTTAATCCGGTGTTATACGCAAGTGCTATTCCTCACCGAGTGTTATAATAAGCATTGTATAGTCACCAAGCAGAGTGCTGAATTGATTGTCAGTGTAAAGTGAAAGTTATTTGTGATTATCAATAAAGATTTCTGTTGTAAAGTGTTATTTGTGGATCGTATAAAGAAACTTTTGGAGTCAGAGTAACATTTAAATTTATCACCAACTCAATAACCCAACAATAATATATTCTAAAGTAAATTGGCCCTTTTCATAAGAATACAATATATGATGAAATTCAATTCTTGGAAGCTACAATAAAACAAAATAAAATATAAACGACTTTTTTTGACAAATAATATATAATTACTCTAAAATTGTGAATTCATAGTAAAGGATATATAATAAATTTAAATATAATTCAAAATTATTTTCAACTCCCAAAAATTAAATTATTTATAATAATTTATTAATATTGTTTAACTGAGAGGTACTTTTTTAAAAATTCATTGTTGTTTATAATTTCATTTCTATTGTATTCTCATAAATATTTACTTATTTATATATTCTTGTTCATTTGTTTTATAAATTTTAAATGAAAAGATACAAAGGGAAGCATGATTTATGAAACACAGAAGTCATTTGATTGAAGCTCAACCCCTACACCTAGAAAATATCAGAAATTTGATCGTTCATTAAATTTTCTATAAACTTATGTTCCTTTTTAGTGTTAAAAATTTTGCATATGTAACAAGATTAAGCTCATGTAAAAAGTCGAACAAATAAAAATGTACAAAAGAATAAATATTGCTGGGAGAATGGTCTGTGGCTTTTAAGACTATCTCATAATAGATTTTAATTTAATGTAACAAATTAATTTTTGAATTAATCATTATTTAAATTATGATTTAATTTATCCATATTCGTTAATATTTCTATCAATTTATTTTAATATTTATTTGAAAAAATTACAACATTAAAACAAAAATATAAAAGTGATAAATTATTAATTATTTCATAAATCAGCATGCAATGCGGTGCACTGAGAAATTTTTGTCTAAACATTTCGAAAAGAAAATAATTTCTTTCGGTTTCTCGAAAGTTGTAAAATGGATTTTGGCTGAAAATATCCAGATTTACAAATGAAGTGTGATTTGTTAATTAAAATATGAAATTATTCCCGATTTAGACATGAATCAGGTTTAAAGTTTCAGGTGACGATTTATTTTGCATAAATATTAAATTAATTTCAGATTTTACAGATTCGTAGAAAATTGGAAATATCTTTATGAGATTATTCTATAAATTATATTTTAATTATTAAAATTAAATTAGCTATTTTAATAAAACGAAATGACAAAATATTGAATAGAAGTAGTATAAAAAATGTACCAGTAAAGTGGAAATAATTTTTTTTAAATAAAAAATTTATTAAATACTAATTATTGCATGTAATAATGTGAAGATTGGATGGCAATTGAGGTTTATTCTCTTAACAAATAAAGCTTTTAAATAATGTAAAATTGTCTGTAGAATAAAGTTATTAGCTTAATAGTTTAAAGAAAACGAATAATTGATGTAAAAGTGTTTAGACAAGTTTGATTATAAAAAAAAGAAAAATTGTATGGGAAATAAATTTTACGCTTAGGAACGCTTTTTCATTGTGGTTATTGGTAATAATTTATTACAAGAAATCAGTAAGCATTTCAGAAATATTTTCAGATATGTAATTTGCAGGAGTAACCAGCTGACTTGAAAGGGTGACAAATCAATTAAAACCACAAAAATGTTTATTGCAGAACTTATCAATCAAAACTATGAAAAATAAAATTTTATTACGAATATATGTTTGCAATACAGCATTATTATATTTGTTGAATAATTTATAAAGGCTTTATATTTTATATTTCATTCATCTATTTACGACTGTAATACACTTTCATTCTTCTATTTTTGTCTATTATTTATAAGAGTTATTTGTGTAAACAGTTGACATTGACGTTGGATTTTCGTATATTTATATTAACGATTTAAGTTTCACATTTATTATAATTTTGTTGATTTATTTTTGTTACTATTATTATTAAAAATTCATCGATAGCAACATTATTATTTTTGATTAATGAAATATAAAAATAAACGAATCTTATTGGTTAAAATAAAATTAAAATATATTAAGATAAATTATATACACAATCGACAAGAAATATCCATTGCTTTGGATTGTGAAAATAATTTAAAACTCAAAATAACAGAAAGGAGCTTCCAAACTCCTATTTAAAAATAATAGTTTAAATGTTTTAAGTTTCATCAAAATGTTGAAATAACTATTGCTGTTAAATTTTTATTAAAAGTAATTATATTTGTGGCCAATAGTTGCATCAATCTTTTATAATTACCACGCCTCAGTTGTTTAAATTTTTTTTTAAAAACGAGAATTTACAATTGTAATTGATAAATAAATGTTAGAAGACTTAAATTTAATTGTTTCTAACTTTAACCATGGAAATAAATATAAACTATATGAAGACACATCTAACGAACGAATTATTAAATTAAAATTTGTTTTAATTCATTTTCTTTTATATCTTAAATATTTATTTAAAGCTGCTATTATTGTGCAAATTTTGCCAATAAATGGCTACATATGAATCCAATGAGTCTGAAAATAAATATATATTTTAAAGAAATTTGCAAATATTTTAACTCTCCTCCATAAGCGATGGGAAATACTTCGTNTTGGTTAAAAAAAATTAAAATATATAAAGATAAATTATATACACAATCAACAAGAAATATTCATTACTTTAGATTCTGAAAATAAATACATATTTAAAAAAAAATTGCAAATATTATGACTCTCCTCCATAAGCGATGGGAAATACTTCGTAAATTTATCATCTATAGTAATTTTTAAAAACTTTATAATTTAACAAAAATTAATTGAGGGAAAATAAAATTTTCATAGTCTTTGATATTCAATAGATTTCCTTCTAAGTTTGTAAATAAAACAATAAATTATTTACAACTGTTTTGCAATTGATAAACAAATTAAACAGATTTTGAAACCACAAGCAGTCGATCAAACTCACGATGACATCATCAAGTTTTTCAAAAAATATATTTATTTTTTATTTTTTGTTTTAACACATTGTTTGTATTTTCTAGAACTCCAAAATTTGTTTATCGACAGAATCCCAATTTTAAAAAATATGCATATCACTAACAAGTATTGGTATTAATGGATTTTTTACTGGTTTAAGTCCCATAACAAGTTGATAATTTCAACAAAAATCCCATTTTACACATTGAGAAATCCTAGCAAAAAATGAGTGTCATGCGATGTCGAGATTGCACAGGATGTCACATGCAGAAAGTTGCACACTATTTTAGCGTAACAATTTCGACACAACAGTCAAACTATTTACTTTCATTTTATACATAAAATACGGTTTATGTTATTTTTCTGAATTTGTTTTTTTTATTCGTTTGGATTTCTTATATAACATCTTTATGGGAAATATTATTTTAATTTCAATTATCGACGAGTGATTTTCTCTTCAATAATAAATCATGGTAAGTTGCGTTGTATTTTTTAAAAATTAATTATTTATGAATTTTATTTAAAGATTTTAATGGAAATTTTTGATAATGCATTTTTTTATTAAATAAATCTTTTATGTTTTCAATACTGACCAAAATTTGATTATTTAACATATTTTCTAATTTTGTTTATTAATTAAAAAATTTTTAATTTAAAAAATCGATAAAATATTTAAAATTTATAAAGAATTGGTTTTCCAAAATTTATTTTTCATTATTTTTTGACTTTATATTTAAAATAATATATTTCAATCGTCTATTTATTTATTAACATATTTAATATTTTAAGTATTTATTTATTAAATACTCACACTTAAATTATTATTATAAATGATTAAGTAGTGAGATAGGGAAAAGAGGACTTAATAAAATTTATTTAATTTCTATTACAATAATAATTATATAATATATGATTATATAATTATTTTAATTTTACATAATAAATAAAGTTAAATTTTCTTTATAAAAACTTTTTAATCTAAAAATTTATTAATGTATATTATAATTAAAATTAAAATTTAATAAATAAAATAATAAATTCTTTTTGATAACAACTTTCAAATTCTTTTTATATATTTTTTATCCATAAAAGTGAATTTTTTATTTAAAATATTGTTAAAAGACAATAATAATATTAGAAACTTTTTAAAAAAATAGTAAGGCATTCCTCATTTTATAATATAAATAATATAAAGAGGATTTATTGTTTATGTGACAAAAAAATCTAATACCTCCATTTGGTAATTTTATTTTATATTGTTTCTTCTTACACTTTGAATAAAAATTAAAAAATCTTAAACCCCAAAAAATTAATAGCCCTAATCAGTTGCATAGTCTGCCTAGATGAAAATCTGCTTTACTGCTTATCTATAAAAGTCAAGGAAGATGAACTGGTGCACAAAAAAGGACAAATATTCTTATTTATTCTTATTTATTAGGATAGTGTGGTGTCTTTTAAATAACTTAATCCAAGCTAACACAGCTTCACCTAGATAGGTACCCCTTAGTGCGTTTTCTATTGTCAAGAACTATTCAAAACTATTCTCCAAGACATGGAATCATTTAGTGAGTTCTAACATTAAAGAATTATTTGAAAGTCATTTCTTTCTACTTTATACCATTATATCGACAATATTGCATCTCATACACTGCATTACTTGGATGGATGGAACCTTATTTTTGATGCCCCTTCATAACTTAGTAAAACGTTCTTTAAAGGGTTTTCACTTTTTAATAAAAAATATTTTTTAGAAAAAACTTTTAATAACTTTCTTTATGTGATCAAATTTTACAATTAATTGTAATTTTATTTTTACTATTAAATATTTCTAAATTTTTTACTCTCCTTAAATTTGATCTAAATATTTATATTTTAAGATTTTAAAAAATAAAAAAATTATTTAAAAAAAATCATTAAAGTCAAAAACAACAGATCAGATTGAATATTTGATTTCTGATCTGATTTCCCTATTAGTGTTGATTGTTGAATGTTGTCCGTTGATAAGATTTTGATTAAAATATTTTTTTCCTTCCTTGATAGGTATTGTTGGAGATAGCTATATAACTGAAGAGTTTTCAACAGGATATAGATGTTCTTTAACTTTTTGATGCAATTTCTTAAGTGTACTTCCAATGTAAATTTCAATGTAAATTTCCAATGTAAATTTCCAATGTAAATCCATTGTGCAAATATTTTTTTCTTTTGTGTTGTTTGAATGAGCTTTCTTCGATGTCTAGGACTTGTGTGATATACGAATTGAAAGGCAGTAAGTTTAAATTCTTTCAGGATCTTAAAGTCGAATATGTCGAATATAGCCTTTTTTGACAATTTCCGCACGACCCGACTTCTTCTTTAATAAATTCTTGTCTGCTTCTCGTGTCAAATATCCTAGAAATATTTTCGTGGACTTTGCTTATCTCAGCATGACATACAATTTGATGGATGTACAAAACAAATTCTTTTTTCGTTTATCTGATTTTGAATACATGCTATATCTTTTATAAATCGACGATAACAATTTGTTAATCCAAAAAATCCTCGTAAAACTTCGTTTTCAAAATTTTCAATAGCAATAATTTTATTGTAATCAGTGTGTATTCTTTCATCGCTTATGACATGTCCTAAATGTTTTATCTCTTTTTAATTAAAATAACATTTTTCTGGACTAATCTTTAACCCAGAATCATTTATTCTGTGAAATAATTTTCTTATTCTCTTATAGTGTTCTTGCAAGGAAGACGAAAATATTGATATGTCATCAAGATAGACAACAGTTTCTTTGCCATTCATATATATTAGTGGTCCTAATACTTTATTCGTGGGCTTTTGAAATGTTGCAAGCGCAGTTGCAATGCAAACATGCGGTTAAAATCATATTGAGTATTATTTTTGGAAAATGCTGTTTTAATTTAGATTCATCTTGTAGTTGAACTTGATAATGAGCATTTCCTAAATCAAGGGTGGTAAAATATTTTGCATCATACAAAATATCTAACATTTCTTGAGTATTCGAAAGGGAAATATTTGTTTTTCTGTCACCCCATTTAACGCTCTATAATCTAAACATATCTTAATATTATCTTTATCCTTCTTTTATACACACACTAAAGGTGAGTTCCAAGGAGACTCACATTGACTTATTATTCCGTTTTCTTCCATATCCTTAATATTTTTTTCAATTTTCTCAATTAGATGAAATGGTCGGCGTCTAGGGTTAATAACAATAGGCTCACTTTTTGTTAATATATCATGTTTTACTAAATTGGTTTTGCCTACATCCCATTTATGTTTAATGAATATATTTTCATATTCTTTAATTATTTTATTCAAAATCACATCTCGATTAATTTTATCATTATTTTTTAAATTACTTGGTCTTCCATCATAAAAAGTTAAAATATTTTCTTTTCCTGGGTTCAATACGAGTTTAATATTAAATTGATCGAACATATTACTACCTCCTATTACACTTGGTGAAATTTCATTTGAATCGACCTAATTTTCTTGATTTAAAATTTTTATTTTTAACGAAACCTTTCCTAATATTTCTAACGAGCTCTCATTTGCACATTTTACCAATAAATTAGTGTTTTCAACTTTTACATTTTCTAGCGTGTTTAGTACTTCTTTACTGATGACACTTATTTTGGCTCCCGTATTCAAAAAGCAGTTAAATTTCTTTTATTAAATTTCTGTTATCGTATTTTATTACCTTATCATGACCATTATTTAAAGTGCTTAATTTATTGTCAATATATATTTTACCTACACAATTTATACATATAACTTCAAGCATACCACAATCATTATATCAAATATTGTCAAAAAATTCATTTTCTTAAAAACAATTACAAACATTCTCATGTATATAATCATTTCTAAAGATCTTACTTACATGCAGTTTATCGTTCCAATCATTTTATCCTGTGCTGGAGATTCTTGTCATCTCCTTGATCCCCATTCGCTGCCAGATTCTGTTGATATATGTAACTTTGAGTTCCTCTTAAATTGAAGCATTGGAATTTGAAATGGTCTGCTTTATTGAAATAAGAACATTTTATATATGGACACAGAACCCTTATTGTTCTACTTCTTTGCATTACCAGCATTGTCTTGAACTGTAGTTGTATTATTTACAGTTATTATTATTATTATTATTATTATTATTATTATTATTATTATTATTATTATTATTATTATTATTATTATTATTATTATTATTATTATTATTATTATTATTTAAAACAATAAAATGATAATTTAAGCCTTTTGCTGCAAATAATGTATTTAATGAAAGAATTTTCGACTATACGATAGTCCTTGTAAATCGATTGACAAGGACTATCGTATAGTCGAAAATTCTTTCATTAAATACATTATTTGCAGCAAAAGGCTGAATTATCATTTTATTGTTTTAAATAATAAATGCTGCTACCAAGCAATCATCATTTTATATTATTATTATTATTATTATTATTATTATTATTATTAAATATACTTTCAAAAGATAGGATTTAAAAATCAAAATTGACATATTTATTTAAAATTTTTAAAAAATTCCAGAAATAGAAAGTATATCATTATATTATATTATATTTATAACCAATGAGAAATAAGAAAAAATAAATATAAGAAAGATAGAAATGTATTTTCGGGAAGGAGATTGCTAAATTCCAGGAGATTGACAAGAATTATCTTATAGTCGAAAATTTTTTTCATTAAATACATTATTCGCAGCAAAAGGCTTAAATTATCACTTTATTGTTTTAAATAATAAATGCTGCTACCAAGAAATCATCACTTTATACTTATTATTATTATTATTATTATTATTATTATTATTATTATTATTATTATTATTATTATTATTATTATTATTATTATTATTATTATTATTATTATTATTATTATTATTATTATTATTATTATTATTATTATTATTATTATTATTATTATTATTATATAATTATGATATTTTTGAGAAATTCCAAAATAACAATTATTAAACATCATCAGTCACTCAAATATTGTGTCAATAATTTTGAGCTGAAACTTTACAAATATCAAGCCAATAAATATATTTATGATACGACATCTCATGCTTTATATATTATATTTATGATCTCTATTTGTGGTTCACCTACGCCATCTGAAGGTTCAAGTATAAAAATAAAATGTTTCATATTGAATTGTTATTCGTGTTTGTTATTATTTATAATTTTCTATATTGCAATTCATTTGAAAGTCGGTTTATGTTTTGAAATAAAATTTATTATTCCATTTCATGATAAAATTTGTCTATTTTTGAATAATATTTGAGAAATCAAGACAAAATTCTGTGATTAAAATAGATAATAATTTCGATATAAAATCAAAATCATATTTTGGTTTTCTTTTCTTTACTGTGATGCGTGAAAAATTAATCCGTGATTTTTACGCTTTTTTTTACAATTTTATAGACTATTTATATACCAAAAAAGAACATAAAAAAATTTATATCAACTTTTAATTTTGCAATTTTGCAACGATAATTTTGTTATATATTAATATTTATAATTTCAATTTAATAAATTTAATATTTAATTAATTAACCAAGTTGTTTTAATATTGCAGATTTCAGTTTGATTTTAATTTAATAAATTTTGATGTTTAAATTATTATTTTAATCTTTGTTATTATTTAATTATTGTCATAAAATATTTTATACTGAATGTACGAGATGGATACGACTTTATATTGTGTTTGAAATTATTTTCGCTAATTATTTTTTGTAATATTTAATAATAAATATAAATAATAAATAATTATATAATATAAATTATTAATTATAAATAATTATGAAAAAATATATATACTTGAGTAGTTTAAAAATATTTCTGATTATTTATATGCCTATTAATTTTTAAATAAAATATATTAAAAAATAAAAATGTATTTTATACTTTCTCACTTCCACCACTTTTCAATGACAATATTTTCAACCGTTACGAACGAGGCATATTAGAAAAATTAGAAAATAAATAAAAAAATTTTCCGTTAAACTGTGGTGGCCGATCTCAATTTTAAATGTTTCTTAAAAAGTACAGTTTGCCCATCAAGGTGAAATATATACAATTGAATATTGTTGACATTTAAATTGAGTCTCAAAATTTGTTTAAATATAACTCAATAAAAAAACAATATTATTATTAATAGAAAATGATAGTTCCTTGGTAGCAGTAAAAATAAAATTTTAAACAATTAAATGTCAATTAATATTTATTAAGATTTTTTATTCAAAAAACATTTTCCAGCTAAAACCATATCTTGTCCTTTACTTGTTTAATATTATATTTATTATTATTATTATTATTATTATTATTATTATTATTATTATTATTATTATTATTATTATTATTATTATTATTATTATTATTATTATTATATTATAAATAAAATTTTACAATTTAGAATTAGTATCGATAATGAAAATCCCAATGTTATAAAACTAACAAATGGTATAAATAATTAATTTCTAAATAGTAGAGAAACATCAAAATGTAAATTTTATGATATTTTCAAAAATCATATTAATAAAATCTTGGGTACACCTTACTTTCATAAAGAATATAATTTAAAAAGAAATAAACTCTGTTTGATAAAAGATGACATGTCTCATTTTATCAAATTCTCTCCTGAAACATTGACAAGAAACATATCTAAGTTTTTTGTTGTTTGAAATGAATATTTAGATCTTATTTACTTTAAGTTTTAAATTAATTTTTATACAAATAATTCACAAAAAAGTAAATATTCAAACAAAAAAATACATTTAATCTCTTTCTATTGTAAAATATTTTTGAAATTAAATTCTGAAATGAAATCCACCTCTGACAGCATTATCCAAAATTCAGCTCGTAAAAATATTTATTGAACATAATTAATTTTATTATTAAAATAATTATATAAATTAACTGAAATTTTAACTTATTATGGACATTTTCATTCAATAAATAGTAAAATATTTCATTCACATAAACATTACAAAGTCCAATAATTTTGTAGATTAGCGGTTCGCTAGACAAGACTTTATTTTACGGGCCCCCCATTATTTGGTCGAGCATGTTATTAACTAGAGTAAACAATTAAATTAATTATCTTAATTCAATTGGGTCAGATCGGTAATTTTGACGAAGTTGCGGTTAGTCTTGATATTCCCAGCTTGTATTCGCGAAAATTCGGTAATATATTAATTTTGAATTACTATATAAATTATAAAAGTATACATAATACATAAGTGTAAATGCAACAGTAGGTAGGTTAAAAGTCTTATTCCGGAAATAACTGAGCATAAATGAATACCTACAAATGAAAACTGTTAGCGGAGCAAGGGAAAATTTAAATATTGGATCTCTTTGATTACAAAAAATTACATAATACTTACAGAAACTCAGTCTCATCATTAATTTATTGTATTTAACAAAAAAAATAATATTTCAGCCTTATTAGCCACAGCACTTCTACTGTTAATAGAATCCATAATATCAATTCAAATTCAAATGCAAATACTCCCTCTGCCCAAAAATGATAGTCTAGTTTGACTTTAAATCGTTTCTTTTATACCTAACAGAGATACTTAAAATGCAGTTTTGTTATTTGTTCAATCAATAAAATAAAATTATTTAATGTGTTTTTACTGTAAAAGGTTTTACAAAACCGTTCAATTTTTTTATATTCTCTATTGACAATCATTTTGGGAAAAAGGCTAAAATGCAACTGGACTATTATTTTTGGACAGAGGGAGTAATATTTATTTATATCAACAATATTAAAACAAATCTTTAATTTGAAGAATTTTTCTAAAATAATAATTAATGAACAAGAAAGGATTTCAACATACAATCATACAATAATAATTTAATATAAGTTATTTAAACATCCCACAATGCCTTTTGTTACAATTTTATAAAATTCAAAAGCTTAAGATGGGATTATTCAGTGTTTTGTTAAATGAACATGTAGTTATGTTAAAGTTTTATGTGTATTTTTACTTAATGTGTATGATGTCTAATTAGAGCATTTGACACTTTATATTACAATTTTCTGGTATGATTATTATTACTATATAAACTACCTATAACTGGTTCGGTTTAATATTACTTACATGCAAATTAAAACAAGTTTTCGTTCTAATGTAAAATTGATTATATATATATATATATATATATATATATATATATATATATATATATATATATATATATATATATATATATATATATATATATATATATATATATATATATATATATATATATATATATATATATATATATATTCAAAATCCCTTCTGTATTGAATTTGGAAAAACCAATGACCTCAACTTAGTAGCGCCACCTATTTTCTTACAAAAAAAGCACTGTATATATATTTCGACAGGTTGGCTGTCATCGCCACACACAAAACAATTTTAGTAAAATGATTATAATTATTTTTTGGTAATTACATATTATATGTGCTGATTATAGATTATTTATTAATTCTAATTAAAATATTCAAATACCCTCAAAAAAAGCATTAAAAGTTTTAAAACTATTGAGAACGTGTTACGTGTGAAACTTTGATGATAAAACCATTAAACCCAAAAACCAAAATACAAAATGCATTAACCGCGTGTATTTTGAGTGTCTGGTTTATTTTATTAGAATCAATATATTATTATATTGCACACATTTAATTATGTAATTACTAATAAACAATTAAGTATAATGGTTGTTATCGAAGTTCAGCCGAGCTGTCTAAATACATTGGAATATATTTTTTAAAATTATGTTAATTTCCATAAAGCTTATTCGAAAAGACCACAGCAATAACAGGACATATTAGACATCATTCATTGTTTTTGGTATAATTTTGTGAATAGCTACATATTTAACCGAATTTTGCTCAAGTAAAAAATAGGAAACTAAACTTTTGGTAAACTTTTGAAAATTATTTTAAAGTGCGGTATGTGAAAAATCTAGTTTTTAGAAAAATTTGAATTCCTCGCTTTTCTGGTAAGCATTTATTTTAGTGCGTTTTATCATTTGTTCTATGAACCTTTTACACTAGATTTTTTCATTCTGATAGATAAAAAAGTTTCTCCATATTATTCTCGTCAAATTGACACCCATTAAGTAATTTAAACAAAAAATATTAAAATAAAAATTGGGGTATATAACAATGTCCGGTAAGCCTGCTAAATTAAAGGCCACTTTAATTATAAATGATTAGTAATTAAAACAAGAAGTAATTAATTAATTTAGCTGCACTTTTCAATGGCAATTCGAAAAAAGCTTCAATTTTAATAATATTATAATCAAGCTGTAAAATTTAAATTCGAATAACAAAATGAATGTATTTTGTTTTAATGAGTTGAAATTGTGTAAATGTATAATTTTCAAGAGTTAAAAATTTAAAAATGCCGACTATAATATGTAATTTATTGAATTGAATATCTAAGCACAAATCGGAGAAAATAGACATATTGACAAATCTTGACATTTAATTATACAATTGTAAAGTTTATATATATATATATATATACATAATTTTAAACAAATTTTTGGAAACATTAAAATCGTGAATTATTAAAAATCAGTGACATAACAGAACATCAATGGCTTTCTAATAATAGAATATTGACAATAGGTTAAATAACGTACCACTTAGATGTAGGTATATGATAATGAAATCAATATAGCACTGTGCTCATTTGACCGTTATCAATAAATCAATATTATTTTATTTGGAATATTCTGTAAAAAATTCACCTTATTCATTTATAGAAGAACCGAATTAGATTGGGAATATCGAGTGTATCGAATCGGTTGAAGAATCCTGGTAATTCCGTGACTAGACCAATGTCGATTTCGGAAATTGCGTTCGATAATGTCCCATTGTTCACTGGGAATTTCTCATCGGTTTCTTCAAATGATCTCGACGAAATGTTTGATAAGAATTTGAGATTATTAAATGAACTGGAAAAGGATGAATTATCGTCCAATGTCAGCAATAAATCACAGAGATATCAAAGTTCACTCAATATTTATATATCACCTCAAAAGAGCTGGAGACATTCTACTGGAACTTATTATAGTAATTGTGATGTAATATCTCTCGGTAAGCCTCAGAAAAAAAGCCTTAGACATGTGACTAATGATTCTAGTCAACTTACTAAGTCTCCTCTTTATTCTTCTTATGAAACTTTATACGATAACTTAAAACTACGAAAGAATACTCAAGGATATCAAAACGATGAGTCCATAAGTCAATCACTGATTGATACCTCTAGTCGCTCGATTAATGAATTCTTAAATATCAAAGGAAATAAATCATCAGATTCAGATAGAACTCTGAAATCTTTAACCTCCTACCGAAAATGATGATTCCTCTTCAGTATCTTCGATTGAATCTCAGGGAGACACCAAGGAAATAAGTTTTAAAAATTATAAAACTTCAGTTATTTATTTGAGAAATGTTTACCAATCGAATGGCAATCCACGGAAATTGAATTCAATTTCATCAGGTATGAATTCAAGACCGACTTCATGTTACGTTGATTCAAAATTTGGACTATATACACCTAGATCAAATCTTATTGCAATTAGAAATCAAGAGATGAAAGATAAATCCAATGTTGTCATTAGCAAACCTATTGGGCACTATCCTAGTAGGTCTAACATCGAACATTTATCAGTTCACAATACGCATAATTCTAATCAAACTTTAAGTTTTCAGTCAGATGGTTCATTCTCCAAGGACAATATAAGAAAACCAGTAAGAATAAATGATAAGCATTGCTTATCTATCAAATCCCCTCAAAATCATTCTACTAATATACTTAATAATCATTTAGTTTCACTTAATAATCCTATCCCTATCAGTTACTCTAAGTCCTACACTAATATTTCATCTTCAAACAAATATGGAAAACAGATTCCGAAAAACAGTGAGCCAAGTCGTCGATCATATATCGGTTGTGATGAAAAGTAATAATAATAATAATAATAATAATAATAATAATAATAATAATAATAATAATAATAATAATAATAATAATAATAATAATAATAATAATAATAATAATAATAATAATAATAATAATAATAATAATAATAATAATAATAATAATAATAATAATAATAATAATAATATAAAATGATGATTGCTTGGTAGCAGCATTTATTATTTAAAACAATAAAATGATAATTTAAGCCTTTTGCTGCAAATAATGTATTTAATGAAAGAATTTTCGACTATAACATAGTCGAAAATTCTTTCATTAAATACATTATTTGCAGCAAAAGGCTAAAATTATCATTTTATTGTTTTAAATAATAATAATAATAATAATAATAATAATAATAATAATAATAATAATAATAATAATAATAATAATAATAATAATAATAATAATAATAATAATAATAATAATAATAATAATAATAATAATAATAATAATAATAATAATAATAATAATAATAATAATAATAATAATAATAATAATAATAATAATAATAATAATAATAATAATAATAATAATAATAATAAAAATAATAATTCTTTACTAAATCAAGTGTGATGATCAACTCAATTGACGAGTAGTTCATACGCAGACTTGATCAGTATTTACTACAAAATTATGCAAATTACCTTTTGAATATAAATCGACTTCAAATAAGAAGAAATTAAATTTTATATTATTTGTCTACTTGAATATCATTTCGAAAATTAATTGTTGTTTGAATGAGAGCCTTAATTATATTCGTTATCAAAATTTTATTGAAATATTAATTAATAAACTTAGTGATCGAATCAATGTAATTTGTTGACGATCAACAATAAATAAATATTTAACAATTTTACATTTTTTAAATAATATTTTGAATTAACTTTTGTTACTTTTTTTTCATTTCCAACATTATTTCGTAAATTTTTGTTGGGTTTTAATTTTACTAATTAATTGTCACTGAGTAGAAAAGGGAAGAAAGAAAATATTATAAACTTTCGTATTCGGAAAAGAGAAATATAAGAACATAAAGGTCAGTGCAGTGGTGATAATTTTAAATGACATCCAAACTTTATTTGTTTGGAATTTCTTCATTAATAGAGTATTCTCTGTCTAATTTTCCACATTTTTAGGAATGAAAGTTTAATTTTTCAAAAAGATGATGTAATTTATTTACATATTCGATGAAAGATTTAAAGGCCAAAATTTTGGAAAACTGTACAATTTATTCTGAAACCTTAAATTCATCAAATGAGAAAAAGCACCAAATTAATCATAAACTTCATGAATGGTTTTTTAAGATGGCAGCTACTAGAGCAATTAAGAAAGAAAAGGATTTGAAAGAACAGACCAAGAACGTCATTGTGTAATTTGGAATATCAGAATTTATTGCATTTCATAGATGGTTGCAACTTGCTTTAAACTAAAAAATCCTTTCTAGTGAAGTTTATTCCATTTACCAAGCAATTCTTTTTTAATATTTTTAATTGCTCCATCAAAATGTATAACTATATATATTTATATATATTGAAAATGCTACAGCGAGAACAATTGATTAAAATGATATAATTGATGAATTCGTCAGCAAAAGAGCCATAAAAATTGCATATAGTATTTTTTTTTAATTAAAATTAATAAAAATGAACGCAATAAAATTTTTTAAAAAGTTTTAGTGTCTGCACAAGGCCCCCAAAAGTTACAGCATAGGAGCTGATTATTTCTGACATTTATTGACCACGCGAATGAAACCATTTCTTGTCATTAACACTTAACATTATATTAATAAGATTAAAACAAACTGTTGCAGTTTCATTCTGAAAGTTTTAAACAAATGGACTTTACCTTCACTTGGAGTGTCTGAAATTCCAACAATTATTTCTTTTCCAATAAGTTATTATTAAATCATCATAATCCATTTTCTTCGGATTATAAATAAAAAATATATTTATTTATAGTTGAAAAAAAAATGAAGATAAAGAAAATTGAAAAAATAAAAAAATAATAAAATATGTTTGATTAAATTTTTCTCCTGTTTCTGTTATATAGGGGAAAATATCTAATCTATAGTCGCAATGCAAATAAATGAAATGTTAAAAGAAAACAAAAACTTATCATAGGTGAAGAAAAAATTAAAGAATTTTACTGACATTTAAAAATTTATTGTGTCTTTACAGATTAATTCAGATATGAACTTTTGTGACAATTAATAATGAAAAATTGGAAAGTTTAGATCAAGTGTCAATGAAACTTACAAATTTATATACATGAAAAAGTATATAACCTCAATTAAAGGTATTTGATCTTTACCTTTGCATAAAAATCAGATTATAAAAATAACATAACATGCATATATTTCATCTTACTTTGATTTAAATATCTGCTAACTTATTTGTATATTCTTGCTAAAATTATATCTTATATAATATATATGATATACGACAATTTCCATAAAGTAAACTGACCATTTTCTCGAGAAAGTAGTGTGAAACGGAACATATTTCTTGAGAGTATGTAAAATAATCAAACATCATGGATTCATGTATTTTTTTTACTTTTTCACACATTTTATAAAGCCTAAACGAAATAATAACAAGGGAACACGATTTATGAATTTCAGAAGCACTCAGTGCGTATTGGTTTATGAAACTGAATTGCAATAACATGACGTCCACTCACATTTTCCCCTCTATCTTTCTATGTATGTTTGTTAAAAATATTGTATATGTAACGTGATTTTACTTATGCAAGAAAGTAAAAATATGGAACTTTTTATTGTAAGGACGATTTTACATACAGCCTCATAATCTGAGGCGAATTGTCAGTTTATTTTGAATTAGGTATAAATAGTTAAACTTATTCTTATAACCAGGGCTAAATTACTAAAAATGAACATGAACGTCGTTTCGGTCGAAATTAAGACAATAATATCATATTTTTTAACTTTCGATTTGGAGTCAAGGTTGCGTTGTTTTTGATGATTTTGACTAGCCAAGTGTGAGCATACAATATGGAACCAAAAGAAGAAAATGGAAAACCAACAAGTTTTAGAAATAACCGAAATTAAGAGTAAAACAATTTCATTCATAGCTAAAAATCTTTTCTCGCATATACGATCTATAAATGTTCCAAAATCTCATTTACATATTTTATTATATTTGATAGATTTTCTTTATTTTTATGCAAAGGACAAAATATTCAAGAAGATTGTCTTTAGACATTTGAGTCACTTAACGAAAAGTCAGAAAGTTTTTCCAAACTGCCCCGACCGAAATCAAGTCCTGCACATAACACTGATAATTCTCTGATAATTTATTTTCTGATACATTAAACATTATCAATTGACATTGTATTTATTAAAAAGTGACTATGAATCAGTACAGATATCGATGTTTTATTTATATTCACGAATTTTCGGTACAAGTCTTTTTCAAGGCTGTGCCGAAAATTCGTGAATATAATAAAACATCGATATCTGTACTGATTCATAGTCAATTTTTTAATAAATACAATGTCAATTGAAAAGAAATCAGTGGTGAAAATTGAAAAAAGTTCCAATAAAATTTATCAATTTATTCATTAAAATTTTGATTTAATTTAAAATAAATTACTTTATTTAAAATTTCTGTCGGTATAAATTTTCTACTATTTCATAGCATAGATGGCATATTTTTTTATAAATTATTTATTACACACAAAAAAAATTATCAATAAATTCAAATTATACACAAATTTTTGGCACAGGCTTTATCAAGAGTTGGAATAAATACATTTTTATAATTTGAACTTATTGATTTGTAGTCTTATGAAAATGAAGAGGAAGGAAATTGAAAATAATCGATTAATGACGAAGAAGATAAAAGATTTTGCAAATTTATTAATATTTAGTTTTTCGGGTTGTTTTTGTTTAATTTACATTTTTGTTAAAATATAGTCCACTTGATCTGTAATTCATATAATATTTTATAATAAACGTTATTATATTCATCTGATGATCAAGCTGTCATTAGCTCAAGTTGGCAATTTTTTATATTTGTACAGATCTACATTATTTGTATAAATTATTTATATAATTCCACTGATGAGAATTGATGTCAGTCATTAAGTTTCGGTAAAAATGTCATTATCATTGCAGTTTGACTGGAACTGCAGGCCTAGTTAACAAACCCGTCAAAACCAGTTCATTGCCAATGTCACTATTCAAAAGATTAATTGAAAAGATTTCTCCGGCTAGTAAGAAGAAGAATATTAAATGAGTTTGAAGACCTCGTGTGAAGAAAAGATAAATGTAAAGATCAAAACAATTAGATTGTATTATCAATAGAACAGAGGTCTACGAAATATATTCGACAGAATTGTTTTCTTTTTTATTGAAAATAAAGAATTTTTATGTTTGTAATATCTATATTGTTTTTGCATGTCATTTTATAGAATGAGCTTTTAATGAATTCAATTTTAATAATCTTCATTTGCAAGCTATGAGGTGATTATTCGAATCTTCAACCCTTGATGCGACACAGTTTATTCAAGAATACAATTGTACAGACAAATCTGTATAACTTGTTTTAAATAAAACTCTTAAAATATGTTTTCCATTAAATTCAAAATGCATTTTGATACTTTTAATTATAAATATCAAGATCAAGTAACTTTTCCATTTGTTCTATCAGTGACCCCCCTAATAAAACTACGCCAGTTGTTCTATCATTAGTTTGCAATTTGTTGAATTTAACCGATCATTTTACAACTTCCGGTTTAATATCCAAAAATTTCAAAGATTGTATAATATAAATTAAATTTCTTATTTCTGACATAGATGTATTGATTTTTTTCACTCATTATCACATTATTTATTGAAATTTCAAATTCACTTAAAAAATGCAGTGCTGAAAATTCGTGAATATCAAAAAAAATCGATATATTTATTGATTCACACTCAAGCTTTTTAATAAATGCAATGTCAATGGAAAAGAAATCAGTGGTAAAATTTAAAAAAAGTTCTTATAATATATATACAGGCTCGGCTTGTAATTTTTTTGTGCAAGGCCTTTAAAAAATGTTTTAATAAGTTACTAAAACACTATATAAAAGCAAAAACCAAGTACTTTTTATATGGTCTTATAATATAATAAATAATTTTTAATAATAAATTTCCAATTTTATTTCCTATTATAATTCAAATTCACTTTTTCTTTCAAAGTTTGAAAATGAAAATTAATTTCCAATCTAAAACTCAATGAAGTTGAAAATTAATTTCATATAAGTGCTTTGAAAGCGTCTTTTTATTTAAAAAATAAAGGAAATAATTGTTTGAAAAATTAAAAACTAAAAAAAAACACTTGATAAAGGCTGTGCCGAAACATTAAAAACATAAATATGATAAAAAAAAATATTTGTAAATACTTTTTGAAAAAATTTAATTTTTTCATTGTCTTGTAGGCGTCTTTTCATTTTCGGTGCCTGTGTGCAGTGCACACTTTGAACACGCAATGAACCGGGCCAAAATGTACGGGTTATAAAACGTATAATTGCATGCCTCATTTAAAATTACCACCAAAATCTTCAATTTCGAATCGATGTAAATTAGTAAATATGCTAATGAAAATCTAGCGGTTACACACACAAACATTCACTACAAAATTATTAAATTTTGGAACAGAGTATTTTTGCGCACTCACAGAAACTATTTAAATCAGATTAATTGAGGAATTTCAAACATAACTAATTAGCAAATAAAAAATTACTCCACGTATGTTACAAAAATGTTATTCGAAAATAAATTAATTTAAAAGTCAATAATTTTTATTGTTTCTTAATATCCTTATCTCTATTAGGGAAACTTTATTTTCAAAAATGTCAATATTTTATACTAATTACTGCTATTACACTTCGGATATTAAAATAATATTCTATTAGATAATTCGAGAGAATTCAAAAGAGTATTAATTGCCCACCCTGATTTTAGATTAGCATAAAGGTTTCCAACTTTTCAATCTATTTTGCATTGCATTTCTTACTTAAAGAATTTTCAACTGCAAGTACGTGGATCCTACGCCCCACTGTGAAACAATTGCTTAACCTTAAGCAGTGTAGTATAAATCTTTTCATTAAAATTATTTTGTACTTCAATTTTAGTTCTCTATTTAATTTTTTGAAAATTTAATTTTTTCTTACTTTCACAATAATTTCTTTTTAAAACCTAATTCCTATGTCTTGAATAAGTTATCACATAGACTTCATTTTTTGAATAATTTAGTTTTTGAATATTAAAATTTTTGTATATGTTAAATGAGGACAATTAAATTTTAAAAACGTTTGGAAGGCAGGACGAAAAAGGTTTGGAGACACTAATATAGACCAATGTTCTTGCAGTATGAAAGGAAGGTCCACTTGAAACTCATCTTTTAACAAGTAGATCAAATTCAATATACCTATTCTCATAGATTATGTTCTTATGGTTGTATTTGAACATATTGTTTATATAGTTAAAAATTTTGAAAATGGAGATGAAAGTAAAAAGGAAATATGTGTAAAAGAGTTAACTGCAATATTCTGAAGGTTAAGCAAGAAATCCTAATCATAATTGATTAAATTTAAATTAAAATATTTTTTCTTATTTGGAAAAGATGGAAAATTTTCAAAATTATTATCAGTTATATCATTTTTTGTTTAATTCACTTTAAATCTGTTTTTTTTAGATTTACAGGCATTTATACAATTATTCGTAAATATTTATACTTTGAATAGCAGTAAAAGTTTTAAAAAAATTGTTTTTGTTTTAGTTGAAAAAAAATCTCTATCTATGAAAAGTTGAAAATGTGAATAATAATAAAATAGATTTTTTGGAATTTATCGCTTAATTATAAAGTCGCAGAAAGTATTATGTTAATATTCCATGGAAGGTATATATAGCAAGTCTGTGATCTTATCCGAAAGAGCAAAATCATTATTGTATTTATTAAAAAGCTTGACTATGAATCAGTAAAGATATCGATGTTTTTTTGATATTCACGAATTTTCAGCATTGCCTTTTTCAAGTTTTTTTTTCTCTAAATGTTCACGGTGGATCAAAAACATCGATATATTTACTGATATTCATAGTCAAGATTTTTAATAAATACAATATCAATGCAGAATAAATCAGTGGTGAAATTTGAAAAAAACAAGTTCTTATAATAATATATATAAATAGACTAATTGACTGGTGAGCAGAAAATATTGTAGTCGGATTGCATAAATATTTTAACAAAACAGGAAACTGTAAATTGTTTACATTTATTTAAGTATTTACATATTTAACCAGAATAAAAGATTTCTGTATTTTTATGAATTAAATTTTACGTTTAATAAACTTGTTTTATTTGAACATTTTGTGATTTCATAATTTAGAAATCATTACTAAAAGCATTTATTATAACAAGAATTGTGTTACATGTAATCTCTTTCAAATCTAATGGGAGTTTTTCGAATAGGCTTTTCAATTAATCTTAATGGAAGCTGTCTGAATGCAAGTGAACATTTAGAAAAGTTTTGATAAGAATTTTTGAAAGATCAGTCAATATTAATTACAATGGTCGGGTGGTTTTCAATATATCATTGCAAGGTTACAAAGTAGATTCCAAAAATGTTATATCACCAATTTTGAGAGTCGATAGTGCTAAAATTTCTCTGGGACTTTAAATATATTTTTAATAAATGTATAACTATTACTATATTTTATTTATTTTAAATAGTGTAAAAAATAATAATTTTGTATTTGTGACCAGTCATATGTATACGGTGTTATTAAGTTTATTTGTATTTAACTTTTTTAATTTATATTTTAATAATGAATGCCAATACTAAAAGTTAACTTTATTTAAACAATAAATTTTTGAATTGACAAAAATATTTTAATGTTTTTTTTTTCAAAATGTAATCAAATAATAATTAAATTTACTATACAACCTATAATGGCAAAAATTATGTTTTTAGAATTATTTACTTCACACTTAATGATAAATTCTGAGTAAATCAACCTTAACTTATTATATGATCAACAAACAAAATAAAATACATAAAATATTGAAACCAACTGGCTTTTGTAGATTCAAAATTGAAATGCGAAAGGCAATTGGGAGAAGATATGAATACGTTTGAGTGATTAAAAGTTTATTTAAAAAATGTTTATTAAAAAAAATTTTATATTTCTAATAATTATATTTATTGATAATTATGGATATTTCCTACAATATGTATTTCCATTTTCATTTTAAAGGATAAGTACAAGAAAGTTAATAAAAGTTAATTCTATTGAACAAAACAAAGAAATGAATATTTCAGCCTTGAATGATAACAATAATTCTAAAATTCCAAATCAGAATTTTCCAGAAGTTTCAATACAGCCTGTACAAAATGGTATGCAAAAATAAAATTTTGTATGATTTTAATGAAATAATTTTTAACTTCATTTTATAATTTAAAATTTTTCTACAGAAAATTATTTTTTTTAAATTATATTATATACTAATAAACGATAATTTCTTGAAAGTATTATAAATTAAATATTTTATTAAGAAATTAAGAAATAAATTTTATATGGTAAGTTTTCGATTAATATTTGTTTCTTCTTTAAATTATATTTGCATTTTGATTGGATATAGATTTGATTTAAATAATTTAAAACAACAATTTCAGAATTCTTAATATTTTTAAAACCACTTTAAACTTTAGAATTCATTATTTCAATTTTTATTATATTTTATTTTTAAATTAGCCTTATGATGTACTGATACAATTTCTACAGCAGTTTCCATGAGAATTCTTGTTTGAAATTTAGCTATACCGCCATGCATCTGTAATAGTATTGCTATACATATCTATGTCAATGTAACGTTTAATGAAATATTTATAGAAATAATATTTAACGATATCCTACTTATAATTTATTAAAATATAAAATAATAGATACATTTAATTAAAAAAATTGCGGACACATGTACATTGTACAATGGTATTTATAAATATATATATATATATATATATATATATATATATTGGTGATTACTTTTCAATTTTTAATTTTTTTTAAAATTATTATCTCTAAATTGTGAAAATTATTTCTTTTAATTGAGGAAATTAAATATAAATATTTATAATCAAATAATTATAAGTTTGGCGGTCTGCTGGATTCTTCTTTAGAAATGATTGTTGACTCTAATGAAGTTTAAAATTTACAGCAAAAGCTTATCATAGCATTTTTTAATTATGCACTATATATGCACTATATATGCACTACATATGCATTATATATAATAAGATTATATATTATTAACAAATTATTATTTATTAACAAATTTTTTCACATGAATTTCTATTGTAATTTTAGGTGACAGAAATTTCCGTGATGAGGAAAATTTTATTTCCACTTCTAGATGTTATCAAATTCAAAGAACCAAGAAAACATAATGGATAATGATAATTTTGTATTGTTTAACATAATTATAATTTCCTTATGCCTTTCAGTTGATTTAAAATTGAAATTCTTTTTGAAATATAAAAATTGAGGACTGGATGAATTTATTTTATAATTTTCTTTTTTTATATTCAAACTTATTTCCTTCGACTTTTGGTAAATTTATTTTATATTTATCAATTTTGGCTTTTACAAGCTAAACTTATTAATTCAGAGAATAAATGTG
>CAUHTR010004165.1:0-39120 GCA_959609185.1 Schmidtea polychroa | reverse complement strand
GTTACTATATACATTATTTGCTCCTTTTCTAAAAAGCCCAACAAAGTTTGTATTTGTATTATCTGCGAAAAACGCCTACAATTTTATTTTCTAAACAAAATTTCCATAATTTCTATAATTGAGTTAGCTATTATTTCCGAATTTTCACCTGGAAGAGATACAAAATCTAAAAGTTTAATTTGTACACCAAGTTTGTAATCAAAAATATGAATTAATGACAGAAATAATTTAGTTTTTAATTCAACTCGTCAGTAAATGTACATTGGCGTTTCTTGGACATAATTCCCTAGAATTTGAGATTATTTTTTCATTTAGAATTTATTTTAGAAGTAATATACATTTTTTTTGCAGTCCGTAAAAAAGATACCCACCAGGTCCACAATTGTTCAATGATTTTTTGTATATATGATTTTCTTGGTGACCCGTCAAAAGAGCCCCGACAAAAAGACCCGCTCAAAAGGTCCCCCACCAATAGAACCGCGTAAACACTGAGTAAACAAAAACACACTGTTTCCGGAAGTTTCACACCCTATCAACAACTATACACTTTCGCCACTCGGTCTGGAAAACCCTAAATTTTATTTTACATCGCACCGCCACATATTCTCTTCCTGACCAGCCTGATACATCCAATCTTGCTAACGCATTCCATGAATTCTTCACTAACAAGATTGATCGAATTCATGCCAAATTTACTATTCCGGCTTCTCCTGGTCCTTATGAAATTCCAACTTCTCCCCTGCCAAAATCATTCCATGGTACTCTATGCATGTATAATAACAAACATATGGAACCTATTTTAAACAGCCCAAATGGTTTGTTGCTAGAGATATGTAGGCATTCTTTTACCAGTTAATGCTTAAAAAGTCACAGATAAAGTCGTTTTGAAATCAACATACATACAAATATTTCTATCTACTCGGTCCTATTGGCGGTAACCCTTTAGACAGGGATCGGTTTTGGCAAGGATCCTTATATCAGAAGTCTCTTTGTCGGGGACCGTTTTGTCAGGGGTCCTTTTGTCCAGCTCAACAGGAATCCTCGACTTTCACAACCTTTTTTTGAGCGAAAATTTTGGACACCCCCCTCTACATCTATTTTTTTAAATTTAAAATTTTGTTTTTTTATTAGCAATTACGTAATAATTTTAATTTTGTTTAAATCGTTGATTTCGGCATCAATTTTGTTGAGGATACCTAAATGATAAATAACATAATAAATAAATAAATTAACTGGGGGAAGATCGTCATGACAAACGGGACTTTATATGGGAACTCAGAAAAGAGAACGGAAGCAAAAAAAATGAAAAATGAGAAACAGAAATCAAATAAAAGAAAACCAACAAGAAATTTAAACAAAGGTCATTGTTAATTAAGAAGTACAAGTGAAGGTGGGATTTCAAATTCCAGTAAAACAAAAATATGGGGAAAGCCGCATCTTGACAGCTTGTCAAAGATAGCGAAAGTCGGCACAACATGAAAAAAGAAAAACAAGGCACATCTTGATATCTATCAGAGATAAGGCTGGCGCAGGGGAAAAGGAAAATGGAAAACAGAATCTGTCGCCTGTGCCACAAATGAAACAAACAATATAAAGCGGAACAGTTGACCGAGAAATCAGAACAAAAGTAGAACAAAATTAGAAACGAAAGTAGAACAAAAAACGAGACAACGAGAGAAGAAAACGAGAGTTAAAAAGAGAATTAAATTTTGAGTTTAAAAATAGAATCAAAAGAAGAATTTAAAGGAACATTTAAAGGGAGAATTAAACAGAGTTCAGAACAGAGTGAAACGAGAAGTGACGAGAATATTTTGTAAAATTGAATATAAAGTGGAAGTGTAGTAAATAAATTGATGGTCAAAGTAAATAGACCAATCGATCAACGTACCTTGTAATTGAGTGGTTGACGGCAAGTGATTATTGTTGTGGTTACAGAAAGAGGTATTCTTCATGTATAAGTTCTGGTTGAAAGTTCTGGTTGATAAATTGGTTTATAGTTAATTGAAATTTGTACAATCCAGTGTGAATATTAATAAAGCTTATCGTGTTCAGGAGTGTTGAATTGTGAATTAATAAACACGCTTTGGATTCAGAGTAAAAGTTTGAATTTACAAACATTGTCACCAACCCAATAACCCAACAATTTTCATATTTTATAAGAATCTTTTATGTCAATATCCTTGAAATTAAATTCTCTATTAAATGAAACTATGAGGTAATCAAAATTGTGAAATTTCATTTTTTAGTTCACCATTTTTGATTTTACACATCTTTTTAAACAACTTGAGTCTGGTCACTTTAACTTTTCTTTATGTATTATTTTTCATTGAATTTCTTCTTCACATTTCCACTTTCTTATTTAATTTGTCTTCATTCAATTTACTATTTTGTATCTTTACAATCAAAACAATTATACAATTGACTTAATAAAATATTTATTTGTTTTAATTATATCATTTTTAGTTTCTTGATTTAAATTAATTTTGAACTTCTATTTATTGAAAGATGTTTTCTTATGTTCATTTCTAATTCAAAATGGATATTAATTAATGAATTTTATTGTTATTATTTCATTTTCATAAATAAAAATAAAATTTGGAAATATTTCTTCAAATTTCTAACACATTGAATTTACTTCATCACAGTCAAAATGTAAATAAGTAAGTAATTCAAGTAAAAGACAAAAGAAATCACAATAAAATATCATAAAATTTGATATAGCATTCGGAATTATTCCAAATTACAAGGGCCCTTGCTGACAGTGCCGGGTTAAACATTTTGGATGCCTCTAGACAATTGAATTTTTGGGTCCCGTTGCAAATTTTCTTCTGATGCGTTTTTTATTTTGACCAACAATTTAAAAAGAAATTTAATAAATTTTTATTAAACAAACAAAACGTCAACAATTATATTATTATCAAATAAAAATTAAATATTTTTAATTTTAATAAACCAACTTTAAAAACTTTAAATGTTCACTTTACTCAATTTGTTTGTGGTGAAATCTTTCAGGATATCTTGGAAAAAAACCTTTTGCAAGAAAGGAACTCCTGGCTATATATTATTTTTGTCGGCATTTCAATCACTATTTATATGGAAAAAGATTTACACTACGTACAGATCATAAAGCAATAACATTTATGCTAACCACGAAGAAGCCAATTACAGCTCAATTCCAGACCTGGATAAACTATTTAAGTAGCCTTGATATAAAAATGGAATTTAGAAAGGGTACACTACATACTAACGCAGACATATTATCGAGGAAAACGTGTGGCACATGTGTACAATGTCTTATGGAACACGATAATCCTAAAATGGGAAGAATGAAAACCAGTATGTTAAATATAATGACTGAAGACAAAGGAGAGGAATGGCAAATGAATAGTGATGAAATAGAGGAGATTAAAAATAAAATAAGAACGCAAACGAGTGGAAGGTTTATAATAGAGGATAATATTATTTTTGATAGATCAAAATGGTATAATGATAGTAGAATCAACAGGAACTATATCGCATTGAAAATTGAAAGTAAAAGACAAAATGAGGAAACAACAACTGCAAGGAGGTTGGATATTGGAGACAAAGTGTTAATCAAACGAGAAATACGAAACAAGGACCAAGATAGATATGAAGGACCATACACGGTAACAAAACGAATACACGATCGCAGTTATATGCTGAGAGATAAAAGTGGGAAGTCTTTAATCAGGAATATTGAAAAGATTAAAGAATTTAAAGAAGGGGGATGAAAGGGATGAAAGAATTCACGTTTAAGTTAAAACTGGATATTGCTAATAAACATTTAAATTGTATATATCAGATTACATAAATTTTTATATAAATATTTAAATTAATAAATTAAAGTAAGTTTAAAATATAAAAATAAATTAAAATATATTAAATATTAAAATAAATTAAACCAGCATTGAAATCAACATCAAAATTAAAATAATAAAAAAGCCTCGAACAGATTGTTTGAATATTACAAACAAGCGCAGTTTTTTGAATAAAATAAATTTAGTAATTTTATTTGGTTAATTTATTAATTATGGAGATTGAAAATGAATTCGACGTTGTTGCGGCTAACAATTTTTAAGTAATTTTAACTGCGAAAAGGTTCGTTCAACAGAAGCATTCTTGATTACGAGACAGCTAGAAATTCCTAACACTGTTAAAACATTTGGAAACGTTGACTGGATAATATTTTCATAAATGAGGGGGGGGGGTTGGAGCAACATTTTTTTTGCTTTTTTTGATTACGTAATTGTTGCAGTGGGCTACTCATATTTTTCCAATGCAAATAAAGGGACCTATAGAAAAAAAGCCAGGATTTCTTTGACTACAGTGAGGGGGTCTTCTTGGTCCTGGAATTTTCAATAAAAAAAGGGAGTCTTCACTAAAAATGCATGGTAAATAAGTAAATTATGGTCTAAAATTTTAAATTAAAGTAAATTATGGGCTAAATAAGTAAATTATGGGCTAAATAAGTAAATTAAGGTTCAGCTATTTAAATGAAGTAATCAATGGTCAAAAATTTTAAATTAAATTAATAATTTTTAAATAAGTAAATTAAAGTAAGATTTTTAAATTTATTAATAACCAACTTTTTTTGAGAAATGAAATTTTTTAATGGAACTTTTTATGAAATAATTTTTTAAGTAAATTTTTAGTAGAAATTTTAATGAAATAATAATAGTAATAATAATAATAGGTAAATTAAGGATAAATAAGTAAATTAAAGTAATATTTGGTAAACAAATGTTAAATTAAGTAAATAAACGGTTAAATTAAAGTAAATTAAGGTTGAATATTGGACATCACAATTCAAGCAACAAATGAAAGATTTACGCAATTATCAGAATATAGCGAGTTATTTGGGTTTCTTTACAATATCGGATGACGAATTATTAAAACAATGTAAGAACTTGCAGTTAGCGCTTACATCCGATGACCAATCAGACATCAATGGGGTCGAACTTTGGGATGAAATTAAAGCTATAGGAAAACGCCTTGATACTCCGAAAAGCAATCCAAAAAGTGTGTTAAAATATATTTACACGTCTAAAATTGTTGAAGTAGTCCCCACCATGTCGATAGCACTTTGAATACTGCTAATGACAACAGTCACAGTTGCTAGTGCTGAAAGAAGTTTTTCAAAGCTGAAAATAATAAAATCTTATTTGAGATCAGAAATGTCTCAAGATCGTTTGTCTAGTCACGATTTCCATAGAAAATGAAATTGCTGATCAATTAGACATGAAAGATTTGGTTAAGGATTTAGGAGAATTAAAAGCGAGAAAAATTCACTTTTAATTATTATTTGTTTTGTTATTTTTTATTTTTTATAAACTGAATTTTGTTTAATTTTTCGTATTAAAATACAAATATATATGTATTAAGTTCAGATATTCAGTGTTTTTCTATTTTTCTTCAATTTAAAAATTACAACATTTGTTATTTTTGCGGCGGCAAATTCGCATCTCGCCTACACACAGAAAACTCCTAGAACCGGTACTGTTAGTCAGTAATGAAAAAATCATATAGCATTTACACTAACCCAAAAAATATATATATTTTGTATGAACTAATTGTTTAACTTTTAAAGAGAAAAGGGGGAAGAGATAATACTTCAATTATTTTACTGATCCAGTGGGTAAACATAAATTGTCATAATATCAGGCTAAATTGTTCCTTCAACAACATTAAGACTATGGAGATTGAATGAAAGAAATATTTAATATTACTATGGATGGAGGTCCCTAAAGAAATACTCGTTGTTAAAAATAATTGATGCTGCTATTGATTACTTTTTAAATTATAATTTGATGATATTTGTAAGAAAAAAGAATAATAATACTGCATTGGAAATAATACAGTGTTATTTTCAAAAGTAGGAATTCCTGCTGGAAATGGTAATTATGGCCAACAATGAAAACTACGGGTATGGAGAATAGTGTTGAGGATACCTAAATAGCAAATAATATAATAAATAAGTAAATTACCTGGGGAAAATCGTCATGACAAACGGGACGATTAATGGAACTCGGAAAAGGAAACAAAAGTGAAAAGAAATGGAAAATGAGAAAAAGAAATCAAACAAAAGAAAACAAACAAAAAAGCAAAATAAAGGTCATCATTAATTAATTAGCACAAAGGAGAAAAGGAATTTCAAATTCCAAAAACAGAACATGAGGAAAAGATGATATCTTAACAGTTTGTCAGAGATATCGGAATTGCCGAGAGAAGTCGGTCAAACAATAAAAGGGGAAAAGTAAAACATATCTCGACAACTGTCAGAGATAAAATGAGAACAGTTGGGAAATACGGGAGAAAGAGAAGTGGGAAACATTAGATTATCTCTAGTGCCACAAATGAAACGAGCTAAATAAAGAGGAACTGTTGGTCGAGAAATCAGACAAAAACCGAGGCACAAAATCAGATACAATAATAGACTAAAATTTATTGGAAAACTAAACGGAAAACAAGTCAAGAGTCTGCGGTAAAAGGAGATGAAACTAACGGAGAAAATTTTAAGGAGAAATTGTGGGTGAAATTTATAGAAGTCATTGAGACGAGTATTTATTGGAAAACGATTCGTTAGAGAATAATTTCTGAAAAATATTTTCAGAAAGGAATTAGTTGAGAAATAAACGAAAAGAAGTTATTGGAATATTTTTAATAAAGTTATCGAAGAAGGTCAAAGGAAACAACGAACTCAAAATCCCTGTCGATAAACTAATCAGTAGTTAGTGATCTTTCAATCCAGTGTTGTACACGAGTGCTATTCCTCACTGAGTATTGCAATAAGTATTGTATAGTCACCGAGCAGAGTGTTGAATTCATTGTCAGTGTAAAGTGAAAATAATTTGTAATTCTCAATAAAGATTTCTGTGTTCAAGTGTTATTTGTAGGTCAGTCAAAGACACGCTTGGAGTCAGAGTAAGGATTTTACTTTACAAAGATTATCACCAACCCAATAACCCAACAATAGGATCGCAAGTCAGAATTTAGATTTGAGAGAAAAGGAATTATTATAACCTAAAGAAACGAATATGTCAATTTATTCAAAAGGAGAACATTTTAGAAGACAATGACTTTCAAAATTGAATATAGTAAATTCTTGATAAGTGTCACAAGCAGTAAATCAATAATATTGTTGAGGTCTGTAAATTAAAATTAAAAATTTAAATAAAATTTAGGATAATAATTCAAATGGAAAGTAAGCGAGGAAAAAAGGCAAATAAAAGCGGGATCGTGCACAGAATCAATAGTAAAGGAAAGTGTGATGGAAACAGTATTAGAAAATGCAAAAAGCAATTACGAAAGGCGAGAATCCGGAAATTCGAGAAAAATCAGTAAATGGAAAAATCATCGAAATCGAATGGGAAAAACGGGACAGGTATAGATTAGCTAATGGTCAACAAGATGATGGTTAGGGATTTATCAGAAAAGGGTTAGGAAGGGTCGAAAAACATTCAAATGTATGAAAACAGAAAACGTTAATTAATTAATTAATTGGCTAATGGAAAACCCGAGCTAATGGGAAACCCGAGCCAATGGAGAACCCGAGAGATAAAGGAAACCCGAGCTGGGTAAACAAGAAGAAAGGCAAACAAAAGGAAGATTTGGGCCCATTAGCTTGACACAATGATTAATGGGAAAAGAGTAAGGAGAAGATAGCGCGCGTAGGAAGACCGGTAGGGCCATTAATTATCTGGATTCGTTGGACCATTATGGGTGACAGCCGAAGCAGATACGTGGAAGCAAATGTCAAACGAAAGATTGGCTCGGCAATAACCATTTGTCATCCTGATTTCGAGGAGTATATAAGCAAAGGGAAAATCAGAGAAAATCGGCATTCTGCCTCAGCTAGGGTTCGAAGAATTAGACTGTAGGAAAAGCTGGTAGACGAATTAGGGAAAGTAGGGAAAAGAAGAAATAGGATTAAGAATACGAAAAGGTGAAAAGGAATCAAACCAAACAGAAACCGAGGAAAACGTGAATCGAGAGAATCTAAAGGACAAAAAGGTGACTATTATTTGTTTGCAGAGCATCAACGCCGAGCGGAGAATCGTATAAAACTTTGATCAGTAATTGTAGCGTGATAATAAATTGTGAACCTGTTGTTTCAATATATGTTGGGTCGTTCATTTTTTTGATTTAAAGAACACAGGAGTCAGAGAGAACCGACTTGAAATAATCCAAAACCCAACATATATTCTGGTGAGCCCGACGTGATTCGAAAGTCGGCGGAAAATTATTGAAACTTAGTGAAAAAATAATTGTTGGAAAAAAATAGTACCGACGTGATAGAAAGTCGGCGGTGTATAAAAAAAATTAGTGGAAAAGTTAATTATTGGAAAAGTACTACAGACGTGAGTGAAAGTTGGCTTAGAATTTTGAAAATAGTGTTAACGAGAGAGATATAAAAGGCTATTATTGGAAGATTTAAATGGAGTTGAAAAGTAATTTAAATTATTGTTTAACGTTTGAAGTTTAGCTCAAAGTGAACCGATACAACCTCAGAAGTCAGAAACAAGTCCAAATGGCAAATGATAATGCTGTTATGCCTCTCAATAGAGAGATGATTGATTTCGCAAGTTGTCAGAAATTACCCGTCAATCAATATGGAGGAGACCCTGTTGAATTTGCAGATTTCATGGGAGATTATTATATGAACGCCTCAGCATACGGATGGACACAAGCCATTATGGTTCAGAGATTCCCACTCTATCTGAAGGGTGCGGCAAGAGAAGCCTGGCAGCAAGTCGACAAACGAAATGTTGGCAATGATTGGACAAAATTGAAGGATGCAATGGCACTGAAACTGGTTGGTGGAGATATCAAAAGAATCATGCGACAGAAATTTTATAATCGAGTTCAAGGTCCAGATGAATCGGTCAGTGAGTTTGCGTATCATCTGACCACTTTAGCAGATAAAGCCTTTGAAGTTAAACCAGACCAAGCAGATATGGCCAAGCAGGTTAAAAAGCTGTTAGAAGATCAGTTTATAACCGGAGTCCACTCCGAAATTAAAAAAGCCCTATGTTATGTGGATTTTTCCAATTTCGATGAGCTCGTGAAGAAAGCTATGAAGATAGAGTTGAATTTAAAAAGTGCAAAAAGATCAGATGCTTTTGGAGTTAATGTGGAGAGACGAGAGCGGTCAATTACGCCTGTGGGAGCACCATGGGATGAAAAGAAAATAAATCAAATCAGTAGTCCAATTTTGAGACCAAATAATAGATTTCAAGCCAGTAGATCAGCCATGAATGTACAATCAAACGGACAGGTAAATAATCCTCAATGCGAACATTGCAAAAAGCCTGGACACTATTCAAATCAATGTTGGTTCAAATATGGGAAAAATCCCAGCCCTAACAAGAGATTCACAGATAACAAAAGGATCAGCAGTGATGTGGAATGCTATCGATGCGGAAAGAAAGGGCATATTAGCAGAAACTGTTTTACCAGATCAAGATCATCGTCAACGTCACCTTCACCACAAAGGGACAAAGTGAATACAAATGGACAGATACAATGTCATTCGTGCAAGGGATACGGCCACATGGCGCGATCATGCCCAAGGAACTCAGAGAGATTCAGCAGACCTATTTTAAAGAAATCGATCAGATTCCAAGAAGAGATGCCAAACACCAGTAACATGACATATGCTCAGAGAGAGGAATTTCAAGACAAAATGGAAAAGGAATTTCAAGAAATGCGACAGAAGCTAAACAAACTAGTGGCTAAATTTGAATCAGATGAGGAAACTGAATCTCATATGATAATTGGAACCGTGTCAGAAGGTGAGGGAAAACCTGCCACGAAAGTGCGAAAGATCGCATCAGATGAGAATCCGACTGCACTGTTAACCCGAGTTGAAAAATGGCTTGAGAAAATGGAAACTGACAACTCCCAGTTGAAACGATGGATCGCAGAACTCAGTGTGATGTCACTAACCCAAAGCGAACTAAAGAGAGCCATAAATTTATGTGCAATGTTATTCAAAGGAAACAGAGACGATGAGATACTTAAACAAATGCAAAAGTTTGGCAAGGCTTTACGGTCAACAAGGGATTTAGCTGATATCATAGTGGAAACGACGGGACTTGATAATGTGAAGTGCCGGTTCCGTGTAAATGCATACGGACAAATCAGAGAGCTAAAGGAGCGAATACTGCGTCAATACAGCGGATGGCAAGTGCAATTAAAATTTGAGAATCGATGTCTGGAAGACGAGGAGTACTTGGTAGATTGCGGTCTGATACCAGGCTAGAAAAATAAAGTAAATGTTGTTAATGCTGTTAATACTTTGAATTCAGACAGACAAAATTGGGAAAAGATTCTAGCAGATTTACAAGATACCCTGTATGCAGGGAATAGAGATAAAATTAATGCGAGTATCGACTTCATAATGAGCATCGAAATGGATCGAGACATGAAAGAAGGGTTGTTTGAATGCATCGTACCGTATACGAATAAACCGACGAGTTATCAGGCAAAGCTAAAAGAGGTAATTCGAAAACTAGGACATGATTATGAAGTCTTTGATAATAGCGTTAAATATTGCGGATCAAAGGATTGAATATTATCAGGAACATTGGAGTGTAAAAGCAAAGAAAATACGACAAAAAGCAGCGGAGATATTAGGTAATGAAGGAATTATCGTGTTGACGTTCAAAGGACGAGAATTGGATGATGACGAATATTTGTTAAACTACGGATGTAACCCAAATTGTATTAATAATGTGTACGCAACAAAACAAAGTGATGAAATGGAAAAAGATGCAGTAATAGTACCGTTTTGGCCTCTATATGAGGAAATGAATAATGATAATGTAGAGATTAAAACTGAAGTTGTAGATGACCCAGGAGAAATTGATCAAGAAATTAATGAATTGCAGAGATTAGAAACAATGGAAAATGAGGAAATGGGATCGGAAAATAAAGTTACAAGGGATACCGAGGAAATGAGCGCCGATAATAGGGTACTACCGAGCATAGATGAGATGAAAAGTGAAGATAACTTCGTTGAAACTAAAAATGACATTGCGATATGTCGGAAAAAACAAAATGATGCGGAAACGGAATCTTTGAGTTTAGATGAATCAAGCGAAACTGAGCGTTTAGATGAATCAAGCGAAACTGAGCGAATAATAAAGAGTTTAGTTACGGAATTGTACTTGTTAGATGAAACTGAAACAGAAGGAGATGATACTTCAGAAGGGGAGAAAAGAGTTGTAAAAAGATTGGCAACGGAATTAAAGAGGAGATTACCGTCGATAATTAAAAGAAATTATGAAGAAAAGGAATTTTGTGAGGAAGCAGTAATTGAGGACCTAACACGAACCGAGTTGGATCGAGATGTAATATTGACAGTGCTAGCCTATATAATATTGGAGATTGGTATTTATAGTTGTCTGGAAAGTGACAATTCAAAATTATTGATAAAGAAAGCTACTGAAATGACGAATAAATATTTGACTAAGTGGATCGCAAACAATGGCGGATGGGAAAAGTTGATACAAAAGACTGAGAGCCCAAAAACAGAGACAGTGAGGAAAAAGGGAAAACTCGCATTTCCATGGTTGATGATTTCTATTATTATGTTATTGGGAATAATAAACACGACGAATTCATTGGTGGCATACGACTGCTCCCAAACCGAAATGGGAAGAGTATATTCGTTGGTAAACGTAGCAGAGTGTTCGGATGCATATCCAGTAAAATTTAAAGTAACAAATCCAGTAAAATATCATGTATATCAAGAATCGGGGTTTCGACGAGCAAAGGTGAGAGAGTGTACAGTGAAACGAACTACTTTTGTATTTTATTGCGGAAAATGGAGCCACTCATCGATGGTGAAAATGCAATCGATACCTAGACCGATAGAAATAATTCCGGAGAATTGTTTGGCAGCCTTTCAAACAGGACAGTTGAAAATCAATGCAGATATCAAACTACAAGCAAAGCTTAACCACAAAATCTGTGAGACTGTAACCGTGCGAGGGATAATAAAGTCGAATGGTGATTGCCAAGGAGAGCCCTACAAAGTAGACGATGCTATAATTGACAAAGCCGTGGTTGTGGAAGAGTACATGTCAGAATTAAAAGAATTTGATGGATCATTTGATGATGATACTGGTAAACTACAAACACATCCATTCTGCAACATGAAACAATCTAGCTGTCAGACAGGAGAATCAATCTTGGTGTACGATGTCGATACCAAAAAGTGCAATTTAGTGCAATTGAAGTCAATGAGTTTTAAAGAAATAACGGGAGAACAGATCAGGGAAAAGCCTGAGAAAATAAGAATGGATCCAGCAACGAGTACAACAACAAGAATCACGCCTCTACGGATGAAAGATACTCCAACAGTGTTAATGTCAACCTCGGAGGAAGATGGGATGCGATTCCTGAGAAAAGAAACTAAAACAAAGTGTGGACAAAGTGTCTATGAGACAAATTATAAAGGTATATAATATATACCTTTATAATTTGTCTCATATACTATATATGTATCATAGAAGATGATTACAGAGGCCCAAACAAACATATATGCCGGAGATATTAAGTTGACAAATTACTTTAATAACAAAATAGATTATTTATTTCACTTTGGTCAAAATACTGTTGAAAATGTGTACCGAGAAGTTATTATAAATGATTGCAATCTCAACAAAGAAATACTCCGAAATCGGATGGCAATGGCTATAACCAATCCTAATTTGGTAGCACCAATGTTAATTACAGAAAATGGGGTGTTTGCCAGAATTTTTGGTGAAGCACTATATAGCTATAAATGTAAAGCGGTACCAGTTAAACTGACAAAGTACGACCAATGCACCAACGAGTTACCAGTAAATTTAAATGGAAAGTTGCGATTTATGGAGCCTGTAACACGAATCTTACTGGAAGAGGACGTGAAACCGAAAGTATTACAGTGTAATAGATTGTTGGCACCACTATACAGACTAACACCAGAATCTTGGATTGCATTACCAGATCATCGAGAAGTAAAGACACCGGAAAATTTAGAATTGACAGAATTACAATATCTGGTAAATTTTACGTCGTTAGAAAAATTGTCGCAAAGTGGAATTTACTCGAACGAAGACATTGAGGAAGCTCGCAGAAACTTGTTATTTCCATCAAAGAAAGAAAGAGTAATAATGGAAATGGTAGATACAATTCTCCCAAGCGGAAGTGGGAAGGTGAATTACGAATATTTGTTAACTCCAGATCATTACAAGAAAGCGACGTATAATACAATGAAAAAGATCTGGGGAAAGTTTATGTTCATTGGACAAGCGTGTGCCGGATTGATTGGAATTTATGTAATATGTGTTGTAATCAAAGTGATAATATCGCAGGTCCTGTCAACACACAGATTATACGCGATCACAGGTTGGTCGTGGAAACTAGTAATTGGTTGCATACCATTATTGGCTAGATTCTTCATTACTCATCATCAATATCAGGAGTTGGAGATACTCAAGGCGCGAATATTAAAGAAGAAAAAGGTGAGCTACGCTAGTACTACCCCTTCAAGGGACGATAATAATGACAATGACAACGAGGGTGATAGTGCACCGTTATATGTTGACAATCAAGAACTAAGTGGAATGAATAAAGAAGCGTTAAGAACCTATCAAATCTTAAAAGAGCCACTGTTAAATGCAAGTAGAGTAGACACGTTTACAAAATTGTGTATACCAAAATCATTTATGCATCCAGCACCAGTGTATCCAGTTGATCGATTACGAGAGATGAAACCCGTGGAAAATATCGCATTACAATGTGAAAGAATGGTAGAAGAGAGAATCGAGCCTTCTAGCGCAGAGATCGAGAGAAAAAATATGTTAGGCTTACCATGCAACTACTCAATGATGACATTAACAAAAAGAGGAAAGCAACCCCGAATATTTATATAAATGAACAAACATAAAGTGAAAGCTTTGGTTGATTCGGGATCTAGTCACACAATAATATCGGAAAATGTATTAAACGCGAAGGAAAAAATGCGAATAAAGCCTACCGACGAAATAGTGAGGTCATTATCAAAAAACGAATTAAACATAATTGGACAACTTAACGTCATATTCCATATTGGAGATCGAATAATAGCGCACGATGCGCTCATAATGAAGGGAAGTCCAGTACGATGTCTGATCGGTATGGATATATTAGAGCAGCTGGACGGAGTCTCACTTGATTTAAAGACAGGTAATTTGATAGCAGGAGAAACAGGAGAAATAATTCACAGGGCAGATGAAGTGTTTGTGAATCAGACACTGACAATACCACCACAATCGGAGATGGTATATTGTGCAAATACCATGAGTGTGGATAATGGTGATTTTATATTCGTACCAAATCAAACGCTAGTCGAAAAATATGATATACCGATATGCGACGAAATAGTCAATGTGGAAAATCAGATAGAGTCTATCCATGCAACGAAAAGTAGTAATAAACCAGTCAGCTACATCAATAAGATATTATATGTAACAATAATGCTGATGTTAGTAACAGTCGCGAGCGGCAAAAAGATCGACTTACCATATGCGGTAAACAAAATCCGAGGAATGGAGAAAATACATATATATTCCACGCTAACAAATATTGTGTGGAACTGTAAATGCGAGATCGCAGACCAAATAGAAATTATTAATTTACTAGACAATACGGCACCAGTGGTAGAACTGAATTATGATAAAGATATATTTGCGGTACGAAAGTTAAAGCCAAATTTCAAATACCAATGGCTGTTGAGACAGAACATGTCAAAGTGGTACACGCAAATTCCGATAGAAGTGTACACAAAAGAGATGCGAAACTTGATCGAAATAGAACCAGAGATAAATGGAATCAATATATATTGGAAGCCAGTGGACTTGGTGAAAGTGCGAATCACATTTCAAGGGTTAAATGTCGACACCCTTAACTCGCGAAAATCATTTATCCGCTATGAGAAATTGAAAATGAATCAAAATTATTCAGTTAATGCAAACTACTACGAGAACATATGCCTCGAAAATGGAACGGTAGTGAGAAACCAATGGTCACGATTTAAGAGTGAGACCCAGTCTATCTATCTCAGAGACGAGTCAAATCGTATAACCCTGAGTGTTGGAAATGGACCGGTAACGATATATAGAAAATCAGGAAATGATGAAAGAGTTGTTATTATCTACAAACAAAAAACCCTGACTATATTAGATGCCGGTAATCATTTTTTTACACTTTACACTTCTGATTTAGAGACGGCATGGGAATTAACAGTTAAATATCAGCGATGGATAACCGAACCAGGCAGATGGCAAACAGTTTTCGTGGAAGTCAAGACAATCAATGAATCGAAACGAAAATCATATACAACCACATCATCTTTCCAATTACCAACCCAAGAGACGACAAAACCTAACTCAAATAAACTAATGATGATAAATTCGGATTTGACAGTCAACTATTGTGAATATCTCATTTACATTTTAATAACAGGTTTTCTCATCTTATCAATAACATTCATAGTCATCACCATCTTGATATGTGTAAAAGAGAGACAACTAACTATCCTTCAACCACCATCATATTCATATTATGAAACAAGACTATAAAGTGTGATCTACATGCTATAAATATTGTATAAAAATATATTACATTTATATCAACAATGTGCATGTTTTATAAGTACCATAGGATGAACTGTGTAATTTGTTTAAATGGGATTCGAAGCGAGGTGTTGATGCTTTGCGAATAAAGAGTGATACAAAAAAAATGACTATCATTTAATTTCAGAGAATGCAAGAAGCCTCGGAGATGTCATGCAAAGAGTGTAAAGCAAATACGCAAGAACTAAAGCAAAAGTTTCGTAGCATGTAGGGCAGAATAACAGATTTGGAGGAAGAAAACTTCCGTCTGAAAAGGCGGTTGGACCGTATGGAAATCTTATTGTTTCAACACGAAGCCGATTTCGCGATGTTTCGAATGAGAGTAGAAGAAATAGAGGAATCGGAAGATGATGGTGAGATAAATCAATTAGACTAAAAAAATAAATTATTTAAACGGACCCTGTTGGTGTTATTTCGTCCTCGAGAAAAAAAAATAATAGTTTAAATAAATATAAGTAAATTAACAAATAATCAAATGAATAAACAAATTGATATAAAGAAATAATTGGCAGTGATAAATAATAGTTTAAATAAAAATAAGTAAATTACCAAGTAAATAATCAAATGAATAAACAAATTGATATAAATAAATAATTAAAAAAGTGATAAATTAAATAAATGAATAATAGATAAAAATGAACAAAGTTAAACGAGCAAATAGAATAACTCAAATAAATGTTGCAAATAATGAAATGACTACCTTAAATGAACATTAGAAATAAATAATATTAAATGGCTGATTAGTAATTAATGAATTAGCATAACTATATAGCAATGGGTAACCTACTGGGGCGAGAGAACAAAATTATAAATAAGTAAGGAATAATTTCACATTAGTAGTAACAATGACTAATCACGAAGAGGGACACAATTACCCCACCCTTTCTAGCATAAATTAAAAACAAAGGTATGCTGAACATTTATTCAAAGTTTTATTCATCATCAGAGTCCAGCAGAACGGGACTTTGGATGCCACAGTCTCATTCCCTGCGTACATTGCAAGGCGGGCGTCTTTCAAACCTACTGCCTGTATCCACACAGGCAAAGGTACGTTTCAATCCCTTTCGACGCGGTGGCAAAGGGACCCTGAAAAAGAAATTAAAAAAACCTGTTAGTATGACAGTCAAATAACCATTGCATAACATCGAGATGTTCAAACTTAGGTTCTGGGACAGCCTAAAATAGTAAGGGTTGAAAAGAAAAATGAAATAAATACTATGTAAAACTCCGTACCATGGCGCCCTCGACAAATAGTTAGTGCAGGGAAGTAATTGATTTTAAGAATTACGTAATAAATTAATAAGTATAAATACGGCTAAAATTGTCAGAAAAATACGAGTAGCTGTAATTAGAGGTTTGCTTTTAGTATAAATACAAAATCAAAAATCAAAAATATATGACCCAAAAAGTAAATAAGTTAATTTAATAAGCATAAATAAGTTAATTTAATAAGCAACACGAGCACTTGCAATCACCGGGGTTTGGCTACCCTGGACAGCGATTGCAAATGTTCGGTTGCTATGAGGGAACGCATTACTAATAGTTGAGGACAGCATGGTAAAAAGAATCACAAAAAAAAAACAAAAGACAAGTAATCACTTACGTCCATATTAATTGAGGGATGTCGTTACTAAAATTCAAAAAAAAAATATGAAAAAGAAATAAAATATAAAATGCTTACTTGAAGATTGGCAAGACAAAACTAATGAAAAGTGGTAAAGCAGAAACTTATATAGGACGCTTATCAGTACAGGCTAATTAATTAGAAAGCTTATCAGTACGGGCTGCGTTAAGAAACCACAGGGTAATTAATTACAGAGCCTATCAGTATCGGCTACGTCAAAAACCGCAGGATAAACAAATATTCATATAGATATTCGGAATATTGATGGTCATCGCAGATACTTTATCAGGCGGAAGATAAAAGTGAGTAAACAAAGTGATATCATGAATCGGTCGGTGCGGTAGGAGACTTTAACTTTTTACCATGCTGTGAGTGAAATAAACCAATAAGTTTATTAATAACAAAAATTATTTTTTTAAATCATAATATTAATAATAATAGTAATAATGATGAAAGAAAAAATAAATAAATAAAAAAAAAGAAAATAAATAAATTACCTTGCAACTGAGAATAAATTAGGCATATATTTTGCACATAAAAATCGATTTCCGCAATCAATAAAATAAAAGATTTTATCAGTGGTTTATCAAAATAAAAGCCCCAGAAAATTCGAGTCACAATTGCTTCCAAAATTCAATATGCGCTCCTTAGAAATATTTAAAACCAACCAATTCTGTTATTGTGTTGAGCTAATTTTTGTTCCCGGGTCGATAATAAAATTTGCGGTTGTGTCTGACAAGTAGAATGACTGACCAATCAGATTGAAATACATTCACCATTGGGATGAATTTTGAAGAAAATTGACACACACATACACGCAAGTGCACTCACTTATAGATACACACAAAGAACCCCGATTAATGTACAAGTACCGTGAACTACTTAATCGTAAAGACACACACACAGACAGACACACAAGCATATCCCATCAACTGCTCAACTCTGTTATTAACCACAATTTTATCCATATTTTTGGTAAACCTTATTCATCTTGAACAATAACAACAACCACAGCAAATATCATCACACTACTAACAATGTAGTATAAGAAATTTTTCAATAAATTTTTATTTTGACTAGGGTTGTAAATAACGTGGAATCCAACTAATCTATTTCACTTCAGTCTACCCCACATGCGCACACAAACACAGACGCAAACGCACACACTCACACTGAGAACATCGATCATTAGTTTGCGTGTGTTAGATTGGGTTTTGTTATCGTTAATAATTGACGGCAAAATCGATGTTGTTCAACAAAACGGAGAATGGCTAGCATAAAATAGAATGGGAAATGAATTAATTATCAATAATACACACATACACACATACTGTTGATTTCCACCAAAGTCGCCAGTCTAATCAATTAATGAATTCAATCAGATATTATTTAAAAAAAATTTTATTCTCTTCTATTTCGTATATTACTAACATATAACATAAAATTGTCATGAAAACCACATAATATTTCGAAAAAAAAATGATGATTTTAACAAAATATAATTTAATTTCAAAAAATTATTTTGAAACAACTAAATAACTTTTTATGATTGCAATTTTTTCTAATGAATTAATGATTCAAATCAAAATTTATTTTTCATCTCAGAGAATTATTTTTAAATTTTTTTATGAGAATTTACGTTGATAAAAAAAAATTAAAACAACTTTTGACTCCATGTTAAATGAACATGTAGACCACATAACCAATACACACTTTCAGAAACAATAAACTAAATGTAGGAAATAATTCTAATCTTTTTAATATCCTAAAATAATAATTATAATTTTAAAATTTACTGAAAAATCAATGACCTGCAAAGTATGAATGTTATAATGGAAAAAATAACCGATCGATTGTTTCGATCAATATCTTTCCTCTTCATTAACCATATCATAAGCAACATTTTTAAAAATTCAATACTCTGAGAAAGGTTTCAACTACAATAACCTTACCAGACTGTCCTAGTCTACTTGACCATTTGAAAGATCCTGAAAATGTCTAATAATATCAGATAATATCTTTAACTGTGTTTCTGATCAGAATTAAATAACTGTACTGTCATGTCTGAGGGAAATTTCAAATACATATGGGAAATGGCTCAACGAATCACACGAGGAGGATTTATTCGTGCTCACAATTTTTCATTGGAGAAACGAAAAAAAAAATTCCCTATTCTTCACTGCATCCCAAACAAGATCAAGCGCTGCACTGATAGACAAATCGATATGCAGATTGGAAAACTCACTGCAGTCTAAAACAATTTCTTTCTCGTTTCTATGGACACACACATACACACTCATATACACACACACTAAAGCAACCGACTGCCGCTATAAACATGAAAATCCAGTTAGACCAATAAGCATAATGTAAATAAACATAGTTTAGATTTCCCTGAACATAATCGAAAATCAAATTTTAGTTTTAAGCGGCTACGGAGTAATCTGTTTGCTTGTCTAAACTAAGACATCGATTATTATATCATTCTAATTTGTTTCAGTGATAAATTACAAGTATAAACCGGACCTGGAATATGTGGTATTTTATCTAAATTATGGATTTAATAATTTATCATCTCATCATAATTTGAAAGAATGATTTTGGTTATATGATTAAGAAAAAACAACCACTGATATCGAAATAAATGTCATACGTAAACCGACGGTCAGCCGAATAAATCATAATTAGATTAGCTGATATTAAAATTATTAAATGCTCTTGACATGAAATATCTAATCTAAGATTTAGATTGGAAAAAATTAATAAAATTTTATTTAAAAATAATATATAAATTTTGGTTATTATTATTGATTTTGTGACTAAAAAGTAAAAATCGCAGTCGATAAATAATTATTGTTGATCAGTTTTATTATCAGGCTCAATGACTTCAATTAGCCATCGAGACAATTGCGTTCGATTGTGTTTTGTTGTACTACATTATATTACGCTTGGTTGCGTGTTTTTTCATGTTTCAAATAAGAGGTTGTCTGTAATTTTATGCATTAAGTCTGCCAGTGAATTTCCTACTCCTTTAAGGTTGTTCCTATGAAATATGAGACACGCGAAAAAAACAAAAAATAATTTTTGGTGAGAAAACATTTCAAGAATAATAATTAAATTTTTATTAATTATATTATCACTATGAATACTTGGTATTATTATTATTATTATAATTATAACCGTAATTATCACATATTAATATTTGGGGAGATGAACTCTAGAAAACACAAATTAATATTCAACAAAACTTTCCATTAAAACACAAATTTCGAGGACGAAAAAAATTTTTTAAGGGGGGAGATATGTTGAGGTCTGTAAATTAAAATTAAAAATTTAAATAAAATTTAGGATAATAATTCAAATGGAAAGTAAGCGAGGAAAAAAGGCAAATAAAAGCGGGATCGTGCACAGAATCAATAGTAAAGGAAAGTGTGATGGAAACAGTATTAGAAAATGCAAAAAGCAATTACGAAAGGCGAGAATCCGGAAATCCGAGAAAAATCAGTAAATGGAAAAATCATCGAAATCGAATGGGAAAAACGGGACAGGTATAGATTAGCTAATGGTCAACAAGATGATGGTTAGGGATTTATCAGAAAAGGGTTAGGAAAGGTCGAAAAACATTCAAATGTATGAAAACAGAAAACGTTAATTAATTAATTAATTGGCTAATGGAAAACCCGAGCTAATGGGAAACCCGAGCCAATGGAGAACCCGAGAGATAAAGGAAACCAGAGCTGGGTAAACAAGAAGAAAGGCAAACAAAAGGAAGATTTGGGCCCATTAGCTTGACACAATGATTAATGGGAAAAGAGTAAGGAGAAGATAGCGCGCGTAGGAAGACCGGTAGGGCCATTAATTATCTGGATTCGTTGGACCATTATGGGTGACAGCCGAAGCAGATACGTGGAAGCAAATGTCAAACGAAAGATTGGCTCGGCAATAACCATTTGTCATCCTGATTTCGAGGAGTATATAAGCAAAGGGAAAATCAGAGAAAATCGGCATTCTGCCTCAGCTAGGGTTCGAAGAATTAGACTGTAGGAAAAGCTGGTAGACGAATTAGGGAAAGTAGGGAAAAGAAGAAATAGGATTAAGAATACGAAAAGGTGAAAAGGAATCAAACCAAACAGAAACCGAGGAAAACGTGAATCGAGAGAATCTAAAGGACAAAAAGGTGACTATTATTTGTTTGCAGAGCATCAACGCCGAGCGGAGAATCGTATAAAACTTTGATCAGTAATTGTAGCGTGATAATAAATTGTGAACCTGTTGTTTCAATATATGTTGGGTCGTTCATTTTTTTGATTTAAAGAACACAGGAGTCAGAGAGAACCGACTTGAAATAATCCAAAACCCAACAATATTAAAAACGAATAAAAAATAGGAACTGACAGTTACCGAACTTTATTGAATTAATCTTTCAATCATTTTTTGAGGGCTTTACTTATCCAACAAGATGGCTGTTGACTGCGATAAACATCGAGTTAAACACGTATCATATGTGACACTTAATAAGAATTTACTGTATACCTAAATACGGATTTGAAAAACTGTTATTTTTTAATTGTCATTAACTGAATCTTCAAAGAAGAAAGTATTTCTTCGCGGGGAATTGTAGCATAAAAGGGTGGTTTAGATAATATATTGACAAAAATTGATAGATGAATTAAAAAACAAGATACAAATGTTAAAACCCATAAAAATCTTCCAATTCAATTTTGAGGACATTCGACCATAAATTCTTCCAGATTTCCACATCAAATCGATATTGGGTCACAAAAAATAAGTTCTCCATCCAATTCATACCTATCCTTTTATGGGATAAAGTTTTCGGTCCAAATTGCCAGTCCAAGCTCCTCAAATTGACATTGGACAACTTCCTAATAAATCCAGTAATCAAGACATCATCAATATAGAAAGGCTTGTAGAAATACGAACACACGTAAAGTGGATAGATGGCACTTTGGGATATTACATAAGCCGCTCCACCTATATATGGAGGATAGAATTCATCTGGATAAATCTCTCTAGAGATGCGCCATTTGCTTATTCCTCGAAATGGTCTAGCTTTGTTTATTATTTTTCCAAGAATAAATTTTTCTAATGGATTGAAGTTTTCCGCCAGATAGTAAACCACTTGAAAAATACTGACAAAAGTATCATCATCGGTTTTCAGAATGAATTTAGCATGAGAACAATAATTATGAATCCAGTGAAGGGCTACAAGATGTTTTAAAGTCAAGTTATTATATGTATCAAGGAAATCCGCTTGGACAACATCTTGATAATCTTTGATTTCTTTTTTTACTTTCATTTGTAATATCTCGTCAGATATTTGTCCAACCACGAACAGTAAACGCACTGGATACCCGTCAACCGTTTTAATTGAGCCCCAAGTTTGACGAATCATTTCCCTTCTGTGAAAATGCCAAGAGGAACTTTGAACGTAAGTTAGCAAGAATATTTCACCATCACAAAGATTTAATTCGTTATTTATATACCAAAATGGAGTGTGGTTGTAAAACTTTAAATTCTGAGATCCACAAAATATATGAGAAACATTTTCTGTTATGTGGGGCTGGATTATTAAAGCATTTGGACAATTTATCACGACACAAATCACAAATAAAAAGGCATAATATTTTGAAAATAACATTCTAAAATGTGTGAACCAAAGGTTCATTTTGTGACCATATCACTTACGAGATTTCAAAAAATGAAATTATTACACATAACTTCATAATTTTAATCTTTATGAATCACATATGGGCTTTCCTTGTCAAGGCACGCTTTATTTCGGTCAAAGTTCAAAATCTATATTGATAATGATAATAAGAAACCCGACATAGTGCTTTATAAAACCCTTCGTTACGATTTACAAATGTTACTTATATGTATGTAGCAGACTCATGATGAAATCAAAATGTTTCGGAAAACTTTAGGCTAGAAAATTGTTTGAGTCTTGACACGATTAAATATATTATAAAAAGTAATCTTTCTTATCCAAGCATAGCCTAAAATGTCCAAAAATATTTATGATAATAACATTCGTAGCACCGGCCAGAATTTTTGCAGATGCATTTGGCAGTGTACCCCACAATTTAATATGGCAAACACTCACTGAATTAGGGATTAATGATAACACATTAGGTATTTTTAAAAATATATATGTTAAGATCGAAAGGTGGGGGTTACTGATCTCAACACTATGACTCCAAATGAAATATAAATATAGTTATAAAATATAAAAATACGATATATATTTCAAAATCATTACAGGTTCCGGGAATCCTAATGCTCTGGCTAACTGAAAATATTCGGACATAAATTCTGGAAACTCTCCTGGGTTTCCACTAAATCGTTTAATCGGAATTGTTGGATACCTCATAAATATACCGCTGGTGGTTGAGCTACAGGCACATCATTATTATTATTTGGTAAATTATTCTCATTTAAATTTTGTAAATTATTTATTTCCTGCCATTATTTGCTGGTTTCCATTACCTGGTCGAAAATTTATTACTCTCCTCAATGATTCAAAAAGATATTTGTCTTCTATAAATAATATTTTTATTCCCCCCATAAATTGTATCACTTCGGGCTCACCAAAATGTTAAGATCGAAAGGTGGGGGTTACTGATCTCAACACTATGACTCCAAATGAAATATAAATATAGTTATAAAATATATATATACGATATATAATGTGGTTACGCGTATTTATTAAATATAAACAAAACCAACTTCTTTCTTTTAAAACTTTTATTAATAATTTACAAATAGTAATTTACAAATGTGCAATGTGAAAATACAAGACAATGGATTTATTAATCCCTGCTGTTTATCTCAGCCTGCAAGAAATCAATGGCTCCTGTGTAGCACAACGATCGCAAAGTCGACGAAAGAGTTGGATAAGCAAGTGGGATTATTTTGGGGCATCCAGGAAATAAAAAAGTAAGTTATCAATACTTTGTATTCGCTATGTTATAAGAAAAACTTCAATGGATACTAATTTATCCTTTTCTCAAAATCTCACAAAAATATATTTTTGGATTTACCTTTGGAAATTCAATTGCTTCGCCTTTCAAAAAATAACACAAATATTTCTGACTCCCAAATACAATTTGCTTCGTTCAACTTATAGTGAAAATTGACGACAGCTGTATTTTAAATCTGAATACTCTTTCTCCCAAAGTTCAATCGACACTGCAGCTGTTTCCTAATTTCAACCAAGCCGATCAGTTCCTGTCTTTTCAATGTCCTAAGTACAACTGTCTAATTTCAAGTTTTGGTTTTCAAGTATTTTCGGCCTAAAATTATTTTTCTATTTTTTTTTCTCGTGATTTTTCTCGTGATTTTTCTCGTCTAGTTGTTCGTCCCTGGTTCTCGATTTGAACCAGTATTTATAATAAACAATATTTGTTTAATATATTATTAGTAATATTATAATTACTATTTATAGTATCACTATGATTAAATATTACTATGTATAACTTATTTCTATTTATAGTATTTAATTAAACCTATATTTTATTTTAAGTAATTATTTATTATTTTTATTTACACTATTTCCAAATATAGTAATTTTTTATTGTTTTAAATTTAAGGCTCCAGGCCTATCCCTAACATATATAACAACTGCTATACTTACTATAACTGCGAAGGCCAAATAACTGAAAAGATTAAAATAAACAATGGTGTTAGACAAGGCTGCCCAATGTCAATGACACTGTTTTGTCTTGCCATAAATTTTATACTTAAGGACATAATTAAAAATTACCCATTACCCATTAGTAATTACAATGTCAGCATATTGGCGTATGCTGATGATATTGTATTAATATCAGAGTCGAGAAATACCACCATAGACATGTTTAATAAAATATTAGAGTTGACAGATAAAGCAGGTCTTAAATTTAGACCTAATAAGTGTGGGTATTTTCAGCATCATAAGAATCATAATGACACCCCATTAAGAATATATAATGAAAATATACCAATAATAGATAACGATAATATATATATATAGATGTCTAGGAGTATGCTTTGGAGAAAAGGGAAAACACAGTATAGTACAGCGGTTGCCAAACTTTCTATACTATAGAAAACATATTAGATAAAGCACTTGACGAAACAGAAAATATTTTCGCATCAGACCTACATCCAGCGCAAAAATTTAATGCATATTGGATTTATATTCCCTTTTCGAACTTGTACCATTAATCATATGATTTTAGACTGTAATAGGAATAAAATTGTACAAAATAGAGAAAAGCAACTTGGGTTTGACCAAAAAATAAAAAAAATAATAAAAAATGAGTTAGGAGACATACATCAAAATTTAAATAACTTTTTTATTTATGCGCATTACTCTTTAGGAGGGTTAGGAATCACGCAGACCATTGACGAATACCTAATACAAAGTATTACCCATTTCATAAGATTGTTTAACTCCAATGACTTAAAGATGAGAGATTTCATAATAGGTGAACTCATTGAAGCAGTGAAACAACGCTCACGCAATAAGGATGTAAACATAGCTAAAGCATTAGAGTGGATTAACTCTGACATTAAGGGAGAAATAAATGGAGCATTTTGTCTTTTTTCAAAATTCAGAGACTCAAATAAGAGACTTATGGAAAAATGTAATATCTATACTAAAATTGTGATTATTAATGATTGTTTTTCTTTGGAGATTAATTATAATAATATAATAAATTATATAGATAATGACAACCTCGAAGACACATCGTCAATATTACATACATTAACTAGTAAGTGGTATGCTGAAAAATGGCATGCTATGATACACCAAGGGCACATCGCCAAAACAATAGGGAATAATAATCTATCAGCATACCTAATTAAAAAGTATGAATTAACAGATAATCAATACTACTTTCTGGTTAAAGCAAGAAATAATAGATAGTAATAGATAGTAGATAGATAATAGATAATAGATAATAGATAATAGATAATAGATAATAGATAGTACAGATATCGGTTATTCAAACCGCCCTGAAGAATACTACTAAATATCAAGGCTGGCCCTAAATGCGCCAACATCCCGATATAAGTGTCAAGAATAAGATGAGGGTGAATCCCGAAAATTTAAACGCTATAGTCTTAATCCCAGAAATGGATAAGACTTGTATTCTAGAAGCGAAACAGTAACAAAAGCCGTACTGACGCTTAGACCCTTTTTAAAATAAATATATTTAATGCTATAAAAATAATAAACTAACTAATTATTTATCAAATATCCTTCAGAAATTAAATAGATAAACCCGAAAATGGTTGTTATCTATTCCAAATTTGAAAAATTCCAAATGAGTTTTGTCAACTTTCGATCGATATTTATTTCACTGAAATGTATGCTCAATGTGACTTAATCGCAAATTTAAATGTTGTTTGCTTATTGTGAGCCTTCTTTATAATTCTACTATTTTCCGTCCATTTTTTGGATATATTAAGTTCGTCCTTAAACTAAAATTTGTAACTGTATTTATAATTTTTTAACTCAACTATATCTATTTTTAGTAATTATTTAATTATTAATATATGCAGCGCCGGTTTGAGATAATTATACGCCCCAGGCGAAAATTATAAAAAGCGCCCTATTTTAAAAATTAGGTACAAAAATTATGATAAAATAAAAAAGTTTAACAAAAAACAATCCATTTATTACTTTATTTCATTTTTTTCGATTGACATATATATAAAAAAAACAGAATTTATAAGAATGATTTTTTCCTGGCTTTCATGTCTGCAAATTTTTCTATTGCTGCCTCCAAATTTAGGTTTGCTACAACATTATTTTCAATTGAAATAATGGCCAAATTATTCAACCTATCTTCCGTCATAGTAGATCGCAAATACGTTTTTATTAGTTTTAATTTACTAAAACTTCTTTCACCACTCGTAACACTAACAGGAATTGTTACGAGGATTCGTAAAGCCACCCACAGATTTGGTACTGTACTTTTCAAATTATTATCATTGATAAATTGTAAACATATTAAAGGATCTTTAACATCATCTGGTACCAACTGCTTCAATGATTCGATTTCCTCGCACAATTCTATTCCATTTATATCACTACTGGCCTCATTTGTTAATTTCAGATGTAAATCTTTGCAACTCTTCAGCAAATCACAACGATTTTATTATTGTGAATATTGAACAAAAAACCCCACGAATCTTCGAAATCTTTCATTTGCTGAAACCTTTCTGATATAGATATCAACGATTGATCCAGCATAACATTAAAAACATGATTTTTATAATATTTTTCTGGGTCATTTACATCTGGAGTTTCATCGTCACACTCATAACTAAATTGTTTTTGTCGCCTTCTGATTCTTACAGCTTTAAATTGTGCGTTCACGTTTAATAGCGCAGCGAGATCTTTGGCCGATTTTAAAGCATCAGAAAAACCGGAGTCTCTATAATTTTCTAGAAATATCTTACAATTCCGAAGAAGCTCGATGGCGTTACTCATATCAAATGTAGCTTTTTGCATGGATTTGCTGACAATATTAAATTTTGACAAAAGTACGTACCAGACAGATAATGTTAACAAAAACTCGAAATCTTCTATTTTTTCAGATAAAGAGCTAGCTTCTGAAACAACTGCAGCATCTAATATTGTGTCTTGCAACTCATTTAATGCGTTTCTAATTTCCGTGATTTCAAACATAATTGCTTTAATGCATTCGATTCTACATTCCCACCTCGTTTCACTTAAAGGTTTAGGATTTAATGATTTAATATGTTTTTTCAATATATTCCATCGTCCAACAGATGCAGCAAACAAAGTATAAATTCTTTGAACATATCCGAAAAACTTTATGCACATTATTGAAGAAGAAACACTATCACCAATTAGTAGGTTAATTGAGTGACAACCGCAAGGCATAAAAAACGCTCTTGGATTTTCTTTTAAAATTCTAGCTTGCACTCCTTTAATTTTACCTTTCATATTAGCGCCGTTATCATATCCTTGGCCTCTACAGTTTGCTAATTCCAAATTGAATTCTTCTAAACTTTCAGAAATATCATCATATAATCCTTTTCCAGTAGAATCAAAAACTGGTTTAAAGGATACAAAATGCTCTTTTATTTCCATATCCTCAACATCATAAAATCTTAACGTTATGGAGAGCTGTTCGATATGGCTTATGTCAGGTGTGCAGTCTAAAATAATCGAAAAATATTTCGATTTACGAACAGAATCCAAAATATGACTTCTTGTCATATCACCAAGTGTACTTATTAATTCGTTTTGTATAGTTTTTCCACAATAATGAACATGAATTTCTTGTGAGACCACCCTGCGCAAATGCTCATTTAATGGTAAATCAAATTTTCCTAGAAGTTCAACAAGGCCTAAAAAATTTCCATTATGCGGAACAAATAACTTATCACAAGAACCCCGAAATGCTAAATTATTTTTTGACAAAAATAATGTTATGTTTATTAATCTTTCTAGTACCTTTTTCCAATTATATTTTTCTTGGACTATCAAAGACTGCAAATTCTTATCAATAGTTTTATTGCCCTTTAATCTTAATCGAGTTTCTATCCAGTTTTTTTCACATTTTAAATGTGAAACTGACCGTTCGTGCATTTTCAAGCTGTCGTGAATATTTTTCCAATCCCATAAACCAGATTTGGCTAGATTTGACCTACCTGATGGATCAAAAAGTTTGCAAAAAAAACAAAATACAGAATTTTTGGATTCTGAATAGTGCAACCATTTTCTTAGGAATTTTTCACCATTACTTATTTGACGATAAAAAAGCGAATTGGAAAAGCTTCGATTATTTTCATCTCTTGGATAAATATGTTGTTGATTACACCTTTCTTCGTTTCCATATAAGTCAGTTACAACTATATGGTCAATTTCCGTATGTTTTAAATTTTGTGGCCATAGCCCAATATCATTATAATTTAAAATATTTTCAAATACAGAATGAGTTGAATCACAAGGAACAATTATTTCAGTTCCGTGAGAAGACATTAAATTATCCTCATTGATAATATTACAATTTTCAGCTTCTGATGACACATTACCTATATCGTCCTCTGAGCTTGAAGATGTTGACTCGAAATGTTGATTATCATCGGCTACTGATTTACTGGAATTAAAATATTTCAATATTTTATCGTGCTTATCAGCTTGTTGTTATATATTATATATGTATTTATATATATTAAAATACTATTACTATTTAAAATCTAAATATAGTAATTGTTTATTGCTATTTATATTTTAACTCTAACTATAGTAATTATTTTCTATTTTAAGTAATTATTAAATACTATTTTTAATTTATCTTTGTTCCCTTCCTAAAATCTCTTTATGTCCTTATCTTGGCTCCTATTGAACCCCAAAATGTCTTCCCCCTACAAGATTTTCGTCACGAAAATTAAAGCGGTGAAGACAAGATAATTGCAGCCAAAAAATAAAAATAAAATATATAATGCAATCGTAAATCAAATCACAAAATGTTAAATGTTCGATCAATGTTCATATAAGAATACAAATATATACACATAAAGCAAATGTTCAATGAATGACTGATTGGGTTGGGATGGCTGACGAAGTTGCTGGTACTTGAGGACGTATAGCAAATAGCTAGGTCCGTTGAATACATAGCAGAATTGCTAATATTTCCTTCTCTTCATGACTTCGGCACTTTCATTCCGGATCCTTTGTTCCACGATATCCGCCCTGTAACTAACCACCAAAGTCTCCCGTGTACTTACTTCTTTTTTACACAATAGCTGAAATGATATAAGAGCCCTTATTAGCCTCCAATACTCCGTAATCGGGGAAGTTGGACACGCCTACTTCATGAATTTGACCCCCATCGTATTCCTTGATACGAGGTTTCCATTTACTATCGGGTCTCTGCCACCAACTAGGGTCTTCTCTGTCAGCATCTTCCCGTATATTGATGGAATTGCCTTTACCAATGAATTCGCTTTCTTTCGCGATGATAGGCTCGCCTGCAACCACGGGTTCGACCTTTGTTGCCAATATCGTGGTCAATACAGGATCTGGTGGCTGTTATTGGATTTCCAAGAGATCATCTTCCTCATCCTGGATGGATATCCGAGACATTTTCTTTTTGGTACTCTTCGAGATCTCCTTTTTCCTCTTTGTAGATGTAGGAACGGGTTTCTCCTTAATCCTTGCTTCTTTCTGGATAGGTTCGACAGTGATTTTCTTTTTGAATTTTAAGTCCTGGAGCTTAAGCCGTGGGACTATAGCATGGGGTAATGCTCCTCCTTCTGCTCCTCCCTTGGATTCGCCCAACGGGGCCAATGCTTTCAAGATCTTGGTGACCCGTTCAACCAGTTTGTCTGCTGGTGGTGATTTCTCCGTCTCCATTTTAGCTGAATTCACAACTCTACCATTATTGGAAAGCGTGAATTGGAGACAATTATCGTCGTCGCTCTCGCAAGTGGCATATTCGTCCTCGTCGGCAATTGAGATAGCTGGCGGCGACAATGAATCTTCTTCCACTATTTTCATTAGCTTGGTCTTGGGTATGTCTTCTTTTACATAGCTCTCCATAGCTAAGGCTTTATGCATGCTTGACCACATCCTTTCGGGTATTTGGTGAAATATCATCAACCCAGATGTCTCGCAGATTTTCCTATATTTCTTTGATAGTCGTGACATCATTCTCTGTTTGAAGGTCAGAGAAATGATGCGCCTCTTTTCCTGTTACAGTTTTTGCTAAGTAATACCCGTTGCATTTCTTTAAGTCCCTATTTTCGAGGCATTTAGCTGCCCCTAGCTCACGAATTCCGAGTGCGCGCTGCATTGGAAATTTAATCACTTCCAATAGATCCTTCACTAACAATCCCACGATGATTTTCCCATCGCAGATTTTTCTGATTCTTTCGACAGTCTTCTCCGTCGAACTATCCGGTCACTTCTTTTTCGGTCATACCATGTGCGTGCCATTGGTAGTGTTTGACCTGTGATCTGGGGGTAACCCTAGTATTAAGGATTAAATCGCCGTTGAAATGTGAAATCGAAATTGCCACTATTGGTAGTTTGAGGAATTGGCGTAACGTAAATCGTAAGATTATCTTCTTGCCTGGGGTCCAAACGTTGCCTCACAAAAAATTTGAACGTTTTAATATCATTGTCGTTGACGTTGTACGTCCAATTTGGCTCGTTGAACCATCTCGTTTGTAACTCCCTAACCGGTTCTAAGATCTCCATTGCAACGATGGTGTCCATTCCTTCACATAATAGAGAGATATTCTTTTCTCCCATCCTCATTTTCGATTTCGAGGGTTGTATGCTTTTGAACCAAGATGGGACTAGTGGCGCCAGGAACAAAAACCGTAAATTGTTTGTTAATGGCGTGTATCCACAGGTGGTTAGTTATACAATGTCTGCCAAACTCGGGCATGACATCTGTAAGCCTAATGCTGGTATTGTGCTTGCCCGGAATTTTTGTTATTATCATTTGGCGTTTTGGGGCCTCGTCGAATTTAAAGTTGTGTGGTATCCCCGAGCAATGGCCGTAGAACCAGTGCCGTTGCCCTTTTCGACTTTGATCGGTTATTTGCCTTTCCAGGTTTTTATATATCAGCTTCTCCTTCAGTAGGGTATTAGCACGTATATGTCTTCCTTGATATTGGAATATATGATGACTCTGCATTCTTGAAATAAAAATGATCAACCAAAATATCAGATATACTGATATGCCATAATAGGTTAAAAAGATATGCATGCGTCTTGTTATAAAAGATCTACATATGCTAAATTTTAATGCTATAAATATTTATTTATTTTAATCATATAAATATTTATATATGATTTTTCCCTCGGGGGAGTCTGTAATTGTCATAATTGCGACATCAGCACTCTGTCGTAAGCTCTTATAGCTTGTTTAAAATATAGCTTGATCCAAATGCCCATAGCTATCAGCGTGGTCGCTAATGATAATACTGCCGACACCGTGATCCATACCCTATGGGTACTTTCAGAATGTATCCCGCTTTGAAGTTTGTGAGGGCATTGCAATCACAACAGTTCATCAGATTCGGAGTCGTCTGACAAGATATTTGTTTGATAGGCGGTAGTTGTCTAAGATGTTACCACATCACGGGATGTTTCATCATGTTTTCCATGATTACTTTTTGTGGTATTTTCGTTGTAACCGGATGTCTAAGAGGTAATATCTCTTCAAATACCTCGAACCACATGTCGCTTTGCTGTTTCTTCGGGATATAGTATATAACTAGAACCCAATATTCTACGGACTGATTTAGATACATTTCTTTGGAAGGGGAGCTATGATCTAACCATACCGGTTCTCTCGTGGTTAGTCCGTCTAGTAAATTGACCTTTACATTTTCCTCCCCACGAATTTGTCGACTAAACTTTACTTTATCTTTTTCGTAAGATATCGATATGCGATTTGTGAAATCCGCCCTCCTTAGTATCCAATTTCATACGTGGTAAGTATATCAACCACTCTGATATAACCTTGATGCGGCGACGTGTATTTTGTAATCTGTCTCAGCTTTTAAATCGTATAAATCCCATTCTCTTTCTAGCGAGTTAAGTTGGTGGACCCTTAAATACTTATTGTAGAAATGCAGATTGAATTTTGTGGCATTTTCACACGTTGTGAGTATACGAATTCCGTCATAAGTTCTTATAAAATGTAAGTAATCTACTTGCATTGCCATTGGCTGAAAATATGCCTTTTTATCCCTTTTTGCAATAGCTAAGGTCATCATGCAAATTATTATCACAATAAAAGTGACTGATTTTGGAACACCCCGTGATCTCAATGGGTATCAGTGTCCTTGTGCTTCTTCGGTGATGTTTGGTTGCACCGGTTTCTCTATTGCTTTTGAATTTACTGGGATCCCTTTGGTTGGGATTTCACACTTTTTACACCGGTTTGCATGTACCATTATTGGTTCTGCTTTTTGGTTGGCTACCAGTTGTAGTATGAGATTCGTATCTGTAGTTCTCAATACCTCATATGGGCTTCATTGGTACGTAGGGTTTCTTTCCGGTATTTCTTCTGGTGATACAGATCTAACGTCTTGTTTCATATATGCCAAAAGTAATTTTGTTTTAATCTCGACAACGTTTTTCTGGTTGACAGATGTCCTCCTAAGGCTCCATCGTGATACAGTAACCTGAGTGCTTCACGAAATTTCTTATGAACCATTATAACGTTATCTCTTACGTCTGAATATTTAACTAATCCTTCCTCCAGCACAAACTTATCTTTATTCTTTTCCCAGTATTTTGTGAATTCTGTGGGCACGTATTTTGCTTCTAAGGCTTGACGAATAACGTTGATCTCTTCGTCAGATTTTTGTGCCTCCATTAAATCAGCTAGACCGTTGGCTTCTCTGGTCAATGTGAAGATAGTTCCTTCCAAACACCCTTCCTTCACATCTTCTGCTTCTTCCTCCTGGTCCATTCTCGATAAAGCATCTGCGTTACCATTATGATCTCCTTTTCTGTAATGGATTTCTATGTCATATGGCTGTAAAATTAATGCCCATCTGACAGGTTTTAAGGTATCCATTGTGTGTTTCGTCAACCACTGTAATGGCCTGTAATGACCCCACAAATATTTCCTAAACTGGGTTATAGCATACACAATTACTAAAGTCTCTAGTTCTATTACTGCGTAATTTCTCTCGTGTGGTTCTAGTCCTCTGCTAGCGTATGCAATTGCATACTCATCTCCTAGGTCATCTCTCTGACCTAGCGCAGCACCTATTCCCCGAGTGCTGGCATCTGTCATAACCAAAAATTGTCTGTCGAAGTCTGGGAATCGCAATATAGGTGGCTTGACAAGTTTTCCCTTGAGCATGTCAAATGTTTCCTGTTATTCTGTTCCCCACACAAATTTGACGTTTTTACCTTCTAACTGCGTGAGTGGGAAAGCTATTACCGAGAAGTTTCTAATGAATTTTCGGTAATATCCAACTAGGCCCAAAAATCTTTTGATATGTTTAACTGTTTTAGGCTCCGGGAAGTTCTTTACCGTTTCGACGTTAACTTCACCTTCCCACTATTGTTTGTAGCTACAAAGCATACTGTTTCCACTCTGTGTTGTATGATAGTTTTATGATCTATATAAGCTGTATCGTCGTTGTAAATTTTCCTCTTTTTACTTCGTGCTCGGATTAACAATCCAGTTGCACAATCAAATACTCATCTTAATCTTTTTAAAATGTCCATTCCCAATAGACATTCGGTAGGAAGGCTTCTCATCACTATAATGTCGTGATAGAGCTCTTGGTCACTATTAAGGTTTATCCTATTTCTATCGTATGCTGGATTGTATTATATTGGTATTATATTATATGTATTATATTATATATATTATGTTTATATTTATGCTTGTTAGTGTGGTAAGAAATACTGTAGAACTCAGCCGAGTCTCCAGTAAATAAACTGTCTCGGGACAGCTGGGGTGAATGTATGTATTGTAGTAAACAAAGATATACTATAAGCAATAATAAATTAACAATAATGATTATACAACTTTGAACGTTTATTCATAAAATAATTAAAATAAGTACTTTAATTACTGGACAAAGACCAGCCTGAAATTTTCTAGATTACGATATTGTAATTCAAATTCTAGTTGAATAAAGTCTCTGTTATGTGGTCCTGACGATTTAATCTCGTTTGGTTATTTCCGAAATATAGTTTTTTTTTAGAAATTTTTTTACACAGCGCGTGACGATTGAAATCGCAACCCGTATTAAATTTTAATAAACTACATAAAAAATATAATATAACAATACATTACAGTCAAATAGCTTAATCTGACAAGACAATGATCCTATTACGTTTATTGAGGATCCATTTGCTCCTGTTAATGATACTCCTGCCGGTTTTAACGACTGTAATTCGTGATGATTCAACAATTTTGCTTCAATTATGGTACCATCTGCTCCTGAGTCGATCACCGCATTGACTGTGTGTCGGTTCACTCTTATTTTTATCATTGGCTTCTTATCCAAGTTCACTGGATTATTTACCATCAGGATTGTATCGTGCGAGATACCGATTTTTTTTTATGACGAATGTATATCAAATGAGATTTGGAAGTCGATTGAATCGGTGCCTTAATCATGGTTTGCTATCGGCCTCTACACTCCGTCTCAATTTATTGGATATTTCGTGATCATCACAAATGGGATGACGTTTTACTGTTACTTGTCATTTGGTGGTTTGCGATGTATCCTGATTATGTGGTGATTTATTTCGATTTGTCCGCATAAAATACATCAACAATCTACGAGCGTCTCTAAAATATACCGGATGTTATGTCAATTTCCTCAACAGGGCGGTAATACAAGATAATTATTCAATCAGAGATTATACTGTTTATGCCGCGTGTTCTGACTCTCTAGAATCTCATGTATGGATGATCTTTGTTTATGTCAATCAACTATGGAAATTTGCTAGATCTGCATGGAATATATCAACTCGGGGAAAGGCGATACACGACGACTTGGGTCAGTTTCTCTCAGAAAATTCGCGCCTAGACCTATTTTCAGACGAATACAAGAGCGAATCTTAAATTTACTATTTCTCTGACGGTGGATTGTTAATCACATCTATTTCACAAAAACTGGTTGCCCGAAGGAACGATTCTGATGCCGGTTATTCATTTGTCTAGGTACACTACTGACGTGAAGAACTGCTGCTCTATATTCATCAACCTCAAAATGCATAAACTCAAAATTTCTCTCGTTCACACTGTACATTGTAATTGTCTGTAATTGTCTGGCTAGATGTATGATACGCTTTTCGTTCAGTACTTAGTATTTCCAACCCGCTTCAAGCAGTTAACATCGAAAAAAAACGAAAATAACAACATCAAATTATGGATTGATAAATTACACAACACAATAACACAACAAACGGATTCAATGCCAATGTGTTCTCCAGAAAACCTAAGTGTGGCTGGATTCTACTACACATTCCTATCGATATACGCCAAGGAGGCTTCGAGCTGAAATTCATTCTCCAGAAGGAGGAGTTACGCCTCTTCGGGTATCTCGACTGTACGTTGGAGTTGTTCACCGGCTGTTTGCAATTTCGTAGTTTTGGCTTAGTGACAACGGGAACGGGAGTGTGAGCGCTGAGATAGATTAATGAAGCGCCCACTGGTGAAGGGTTCGCTGGGTCTAAGGTTGGAGCAAGATTGACGGTCATCCAAGAATGTGCGGGAATAACTGTATTTCCATTCATGGCTTTGTATCTGGAGACTAGTAGAGCCAGCTCTTTAGATCCTGTACTAGAGCTCATTGCGCCCGATTTTCGGTTATGAGGCTGTCACGGTAAAGTTCAAGGCAGAATTATTGTTGGTTCTTTTCTTTCATCTAATGGGAGAGAACCAAATTCCCTCCAGAAGGTTGATCTTTTTTTTCATGAGTCAGTCTTCCTCCTGTATTCCGGCGTTCTGTACATTTTTATCCGCACGCAAATAGTACGATTTAAGCGTATTTGATTGCGATGTCATAATGTCTATGAAATATATAAAATTAAGAAAATATTAAGCCGATGCCATCTTAGTGTCTGAGTGATTTTCCACCGAAGTTTATGATGGCATCCAACACGTGAAAAGGGTCTTAATTTACCGTAACTTGAGCGCCTAACCCGGCCCACATGCGATGACAAAAAGAGCTCATAATATTACTATGATGCTATTATTTATGAAAACAGTACGATTCTCTTAACAATATTAGTAATCCTAATGGTACCAATACGCATGAAAAGAAAAATAACAATCGAGAAAAACTGGTACCCACAAGGGTGATCATGATCAATATGTGGTAAATAATAACGATAATAAGAAAGATACCGCTAATAGTACTAAGAACAAGGAGATCACTAATCAGGGAACAACAGCCATAATACACCTAATTTCGAAAGTTAAATATCTCTATAATACACGTTGGTGTGTTCATCTTTGGATGACTCATCATTTATAAGAATTATTTTCATTTCTACTTCATTTATTCAATTTTATTAATGGTTTAACAACTAAGATTGAAAATGTAAAAGAAAAAATTCTAAAGAAGTAAGGAATTCCGGAAAATTATCAAACGTTAGTCTACGCGGTAAAGCAATTAGAAAATAAAAGAATATTGAACGACTATAGCATACAAGTTGGGTCTACACTACATTTGTCACTCAGGCTGTGCGGTGGCAATGACGAAGAGATTTTAGAAGAAGGAATGTGGAAAAATAGAATGCAAAAAGGAAAATTAACGAGATTGAGAAACAAGATACTCAATGATATAAATGGGAAGAAAGTCAGTGAATGGTTGGATGAATATGGAAATCAAAAGTAGAGTCTAGATGAAGAACTGGGGGATCAAAGAAGGATTAGTAAAAAATTGCAAAGATTGCATATTACTGCAATCTTAGATAAAGACCTGCAAGAGGTCGAAGAAAAACATTAAATGATTGGGGCACTGATGGAAAGAAAAGCAAATTAATCTTTTAAGGAAGAGAAGGAAAATGAGAATGACGATACAATCAAGAAAAATAATTCAGTGTGTAAATGAAAACTAGAAAGTCTACAAAAGATTAAAATACCTGTCTTTGAAAGCAAGTGGAAAGCAGTTTTTACTACATGTGTTGATGAAGCGGAAGGTGATGAGGTTGAAAAGATGTTGCACCTGAACAAGTACCTTCACGGAGAGCCATTAAAGTTAAGTGAAAATCTAGGATATTCGGCAGAAGTCTATCAAAAGGCTAAAGAGAAGTTGGATAGGCGATATGGTGGGGATGAAAGGATATATCTATCAATATTAGAGGCGATGGACAATTTCAGGCCAATTCGTGAAGGAGATTTGAAGGATTTAGATTTATTTGTTGGATTATTAGAAACAATCACCGTTCGATTTAAATCCACTGGGAAAGAATTCGAGTTAAATACTAGATGTCTTTTTCAAAAGTGTTTGGGCAAGTTAACTACAAGTCTTAACTACAAGCCATGAGGCAACCGGATGGCAGAGTTAAAAGTGAAACGGTCAGACAGGAGAATGACTCTAACCTCTATAGATTAGAGTGTGTACAATGTGGTGGTCAACATTACCTAGACCAATGTGACAAGTTAAAGTAACTCACAATTTCAAAAAGGAAAAAGGTCATTGAAGAAAAGAAACTGCAGGAATTGCTTCAAAAGAAATAACATGGCCAAGGAACGTCGTAAATAATCTTTCTGCAAGGTTACCGGATTTAAGCAAAGACACAACGAATTATTACATGAAGGAGAAATCAGTGAGGAGAGTGAAAAAGGTAACAACACGACGTTGACCCAGAAAGGGATGAACGAGAAAAACCTAAGACCTTACCTTAGTTTAAGAACAATTCCAATCTAACTGGAAAATGGGAACAAGAAAATAAAAGTCAATACACTGTTAGATGATACAAGCTCAGTAAGCTACATCAATCTAAGAATTTTAAATGAGCTTGGATTAAAAGGGGTTGAAAGGAGAACACCGATAGGAGTTATCGGTGGTAATGTCCAACAAATGATGGCTACTCCAGTGACCACGAAGTTAATTAGTAACGACGGCCGATTGACTAAGAACTTCAACAGACTGGCCGTAAAAAATATCACGGGAGAAATGAGGGTAATAAATTTGGCGAGAGAAAAACATAAGAGGACTCATCTGAAGTGCATCCATTTTCCGATGCTAGACGAAAGACAGGTAGTTGAAGTTTTAATTGAGGCTGATTATTTAAAGCATCAACGAGCACTTAAAGAAATC
>CAUHTR010004164.1:0-39957 GCA_959609185.1 Schmidtea polychroa | reverse complement strand
NAATAACAAGTCCTGCCTTCCTTTCTTGGAAGAACGGATACAAAATGAAAATGAAGATATATCCTAACAGAGATGGAACCGGATTAAATACACACTTTTCGATCTTCTTCTTAGTATGTAAAGGAGAACACGACGAAATAATAGAATGGCCGTTCCAGGCAAAAATTGATATCGCCATAATGAATGACCAAAGTATCCACGAACAAAGTTTCAAAACCACGGGAAATCAACTAGCCAACCAAAGACCCCTTGGAGAAGAAGGAGCAGCAACGGGAGCACCGACGTTCATTTCACAACAAAGGGTAGAGGAAATGGCGAGAAATGATACAGTGTATATCAAGATGACGGTAAGGAGGGAAGGAAAGAGTAGAACCGAGTGACCAGGGTGAATAATGTTGTATATAATAAATCTGTATATATCGGTGTATATAACCAGTAAAATATTATATAATAGTAGTATGGGACCCACAAATACAACAACCCAAAACTGAAGCGAAAAATCCAAGAAAAACATCAACCGAATAATAAAATCCAATAATGCGATGATATTTAATCAGAATCTATAATTTAGAGATGACACAAGAGATAACAACTACAACTACGATGACCCCAAGTAATGCAACCGAGATACAAACCTCCAAAGAACATAGCGAGAAATGGAACAAGGTGATGTTCCAATTAACTAACCGAACCCGCAACCACATCGAAGAAGCCAAGGAAGACGAAAATAGTAAATATCGATGGTTAATAAACAATTTAAGAATCGAAGCAGAGGCGTGTAAAAGAGCCTCTAAGTGGGCGTCATTGGAAAATACCCGCCAGGAAGCACACAGTCACTACCTAAAACAGTTAGTGCAGGAGGCACGAAAACGGTTGACGGACGAAAATACCAAACGAGAAGCTGAAAAACAAAAGGAAGGGAGAAAAATGAATCACCTATTGGCAGAAGCCAGGAATTGGAAGCGACAGAACAGAGAAATGAAGAAGGAAATGAAAGAATTGCCTATGAGATTAGAGTACGAGAGCGAGCAGGGCAAATGGGAAGAGAATCTAGTCATAAAAGAGGAACTGAAACGGCTAAGAAAGATCGCGGCTCGGAGTCAAACCTGGCAGACCAAGGCCATGGAGTTTGAAAGACATTTAGCCATGAAAATCTCCATAAGGGAGCACGAGAATGCAGCGATGGAAGAATTGATACTCCAGCAGTCGGGACGAGTCGTGGAGTTAGTAAATCAAGTCGCCGAGCTAAAACGAGATGTCAATGGATATCAGGGAGCTCTAGAACAAAGAAATATGGTATTGGCAAGGAAAAATAAAAAGCTAGAGAACGAAAGGAAAATGTATAATGAAAATCTCAAAAATCTGGAGATAGAAATCGAGAAATGGAAGGGCGACGAAAAGATAAAAGAGTTTGATAGGCAATTAAAGGTAAAAGATGAGGAGACGAGATACCTCACCTATTTGCTCGACGAAGAATTGAACATTACCAGGGCACTCAGAGATGAAGTTCAGGAACTGAGAGCTCAAATCCCCCAATATTACATACATTATGACCCTATTGCCATCCAACTACCGGCATCGGTCGAGAGCGACGAAGGATACGGGGGTCAGGAGGAAACCTTCGTATAGGGGCTAATAAAAAATTACAAAATTCAAAAATCGGGACTTGTATCCCAAACAAAAAAATTAAAGTATTGTAAAAGTATTTGAGGGACTGTAACCCTGTGTAAATAAAAATGATATAAATGTATAAGTATAAGCCGCACTGTAGCGCATGATTAATTATAAATATTATAGACATGAAGATCGAAGAAATAATAGAACTCATGAGCGAAACAGAAGAAGGAGAGATTGTAACGGAAACCACAGAAACACAAATACTGAAGAAAAAATTACGAGAGGAGAAACGAGAAAACAAGAGATTGGCCAACAAATACATAGAAGACCGGAAAATAATTAAAGTACTAAAGAAAGAGTGCGAAGTACTAGGAGAAGTAAAGAGAGAAGCGGAAGAAAGAAATGAATGGTTGCAAGAACAACGAACACGAGGGAGAAATTGGGAAAGGATCGCAGAGGAATTATGGCAAGAGAGGGCAAGCTTCAAAGCAGAAGAAGTAATCCAAGACTACTGGAAAACAGAGGCGAAAGAACGCCAAACAACTATAAATAAATTAAATCGACAATTGGAGGAAAAACAACGAGAAAGTGAAGAAATGAAGAAATGGATTCACAAATACCAAGAGATCGAGAGAAAGCAACAACAACAACAACGAAACCTTTCGCAAGAAAACGAACAAGATTTCTTACAAATCGAACTAAAAAGGAATCTCGATAAAAAACGGGAAGAAATTAGAAGGCTGGAAAAAGAGATAAGGCACATGAAAAGGGAGGCCCGCGATAAGGACAGACAATTGGAAATGCTACCCGAATTAAGACACAGGGTTATTAAAGCGGAGTCTGCCCTGATGAGAAGTGCCGAAAATAATCCCAAAGGAGAACCGTCTAACTAAAAGCAATTAAAGCCAGTGTAAATAATATAATAATAATAGATGTATATTAGTACAATGTGGTATGGAATGACGATGACAGTAATGGTATTGATAAATCACCTGATGGAGAAACAACAGGTAAATGCTCAACTGACAAGTATACGAGATCACCGCAATCGAAATCAACAAGCCAAATCAGAACCTTGTCAACACAAATATCCCAGTACAATAAAAACCAACCTCCTCCACAGTATCCAGTCAACTCGGTCCTATGTCAATAATATCAGAAGACTATGCCAAAATAGCCCTATATGCCGAAAGATAGACAAGAAAATACTCGAACAGGTCCAACACTTCGATCAATTGGAACAACAAGTACAACAAGAAATGTTCGAAAACCCTGCACCTGCAGAGACAGCAAAAAACCCCTCTAATAACAACGACCCCCACTATCTTCTCTACGTGGTGATCGCAGAGACTATCTTATTATGTCTCGTGACCTTCCTGAAAATCTTTGAAGTTAAGAAAAAATGTCAGAGCTCGAAGTCTAGAGCCACCATACAAAACCCGGTCGAAATCACCAATACTATCCAAACCACAAATCCACCCAGAAGGCCCAGTAAAGACTCTCCCCAACCATCAGCCAGTCGTCAAACATACCATAACATCAATTCCCAAACGCACCAACAACTCCAACCAAACCATCAGAACAATCCATCCATACTACAATTAAACTGAACCTTATCTTGTATTCTTTTTGTATATGAACTATCACCTTAAGTGATGCTTACTTGGTCTTGTTTTGACCTATATCTGATTAATAAATGTTCTGTTGTACCATGTTGTTATTTATGTTTTTTTTTATTTTTGTTTGTTGAATGTGTGGAGTAAGTTCAGTATGCAATTGCGGGACGCAATTTTGTCGGGTCCCCGAGTGATTTGTTGGGCTAGAAAGTAAAATAATAATCTTAAAACATAAAAGGAAAACAATAAGAAATAAAAATAAAATTAGGGAACAAAGCGAAAATAAATTAAAAACATAAACAAATAAACAATAGAGATAAATAATAAAAATTAACCAAAGAGAATTAAAACAAAAAAAAAATAAAAGATGAAAATTAAGATGTGGAAACCGGAAAAATAGTAAAATAATAGAAATTAAATAATAAATAAGAAAATAAATCAAAAAATAAAATAAAAAAGTAAGGAAACACCAAGAAAACTAAGAAAAACAAAGAAAACGAATTAAATAAAAAACATTACGGCGCAGTCAATTCTGATTGGCTCGCACTAACACAAAAATTAGTATATAAGGAAAACACTGAAATAGAATTTTCAGTGTTAATCAAAAAATTCATTAAGGTAAGCGCATCGAAACCTACATGAGTGTTAATCAAAAAATTCATTAAGGGTACTTAGCAACTATATCGGACCAGCTCAAGAATCAAAATTTACAAATCATTCGGAGAATCATTCTAATTTACAAATCACTCGGAGAATCATTCTAATTTGCAAATCACTCGGAGAACCGTTTAACTTAGTACGAAGTAAATATTGGTATTTATTATATCTCTTTTAGTATATTAGTAATGATGATAATAACGTTAATTATGTAAATGATTAGTAGTTTTTCCTGTTCACCAATAAACCTTAAATTTTTGTAATTCATTTTTATTTAGATTTCATTAATTTAACTATTATAAATCATATAATATGCTTTTTTAATTCGAACGTTAAGCGGCACTGAGGTTCAACTGGCCACAGCTTGACGGACACGGGTGGTTCCTCTCGTCAGAAGGTCAGGTACCACATCAGCGACGCGGTGGTTGAGCGGGTCATCGTGGGGGCTTCCTCACTGATCTGTCACCCCGGGAACGGTGGAGTCAAAAAGTAACAGAGCCGAATAATGTATTGAGAACATTGAAAATTTCCTGTGATTAATGTGGAAGAATCTTCGCAATGACTTAAGTGATCCAACCTTCGTTCATTGGATGTTGTCGGATAATTATCGTCTCTTGATTTTCATCATCATCATCGCAATTCGTACAAGAATCCATATATCAGGTTAACTTAAGCTCTGCATCGCAAATTGGATCGTTATTCCAGTAGAATCGACGTCTTTTTCAGGATATTCAAAGTAGCCAGGAAGAGTAGAGGCACTATCTCCATCGACAAAATTCAAATTCTGCGTCGACCGCGTTATGCTAGCTAAGTCCACGATGCAATGAATTCCCAGTAACAACGCCTTAGATCTGGTGGATATACAGTATTATTTTCTAAATTTCGCGACTCATAATCTCTGGTATGTCGCGTAAAAGCTCGTAGGACCATTTGTATCATCAACCAATAGAGCGATCGCCACCATCAATAGTGAATCGACTAAAGTGGCGACACCAGCACGTCATCGTGAATTTAAACCTTCGCCGATAAACCATGAATTTCTAATTAACGTTAACCATTTCAGTTTGAATAATGACTCGAATTTGAGAAATCTTAACAGCCGTATTTCGTAAACGAATTGCGTGAGGCCCGAATGCTTCAAGAAATCCCAAATTACACTCATTCTAACGTAAAACGAATTTAGCTGATTGAAGTCAACTCATTCACTCCAGCATATGTGAGCCATAGCACTATCATAGAGAATTTTTGCTACCTCAGTTACACCTTCACCACTGACAGATTTAGTGATCCACCAGCAACACCGACTCAGACGTTCATTCGCATGCGACACTCACACGTTGAGATAAATAATCTAGTACTAAAATCCACACACCTGGAAAATAATCACCGATAACTGTACACACATAGACCGACGAGGGAATTAGTAAATCACTACACCTGCACCCACCTAGGATTCATTCTCATCATACACCTAATACATCCATCACTGACAGACTATTCTACCACTGGTAAGATTTCACAAACCCCAAGCTCGGCAGATGGCGAATTGAAAATTTTTCAATATCTAATTAACGTCACCCATAAGCCGATGATATCGATAATACAACACACTTACAACTCTCACCTATCTTCTGACACTTCTAATTTTTCAGTGCGTTAGGAGTAAACACGAGGACCCCCATGAATAAATGTTATTATTACTACCATTATCAGTATAATTGTTATTACTATTATATTTATTATTATTATTATTATAGTTATCATTATTATCATTATTATTATTATAATTATTATTATTATTATTACTATTATTATTATTATTATTATTGTTAGTTTAGTAGAAAGAGTATCCCTATCATTCCCATTAAATTTCCTGTTTCGACATTATGATTTTGGGAGTTGTTACTGGCGGCGTTGTTGAGGTGATCGTTGCGACCGTTGCTTAATTTCTGTGTTTTGTCATTAGTTTTGCCATTAGTCGGAATATCGATATCGATGTGTTTGGTATGGTTGCTATAAGTGGCGTCATTTTTATTGCTGTGGGCATCAGTATATTACCAATTGAGGAATGCTTGACATGATTGAGAAATGATGGAACGAGGTATGAGGAATGATGTGTGGATATAAATAGGAGTGATAAGGTAAACTAAAATCTTTCCATTTCTAGAATGTCAAAAACTTGCGCCCGTGTTTTTCCTGTTCGGATAAAAATCAGATGATCCAAACGTTGCAAGCGCAAATTGGCCTCCTCAAAAAGAAGTCGGATCACCTAGAAGGAACCTATTTTTCCCCCGCTCAAATGAAAGAGGTGAGGACGAGGCTCACCCGAGTGGAAAAATGCCGCGATGATATGCTGGAGGAGAATCGCGCCTTGCGGGCCCTCATTAAAGAACAGTCCGAGGCGTTACACAAAGTGTTCGTCCAAGCTTCGGTCACAAGGAAGATAGTCAATATTCCACTCGCGGAAGATGACAATCAGTTTCCGTCCCACCACCTCTCAGGTATCTCATTGGTGAAATCAGTAAACCAAGCCAACTTCAGTTACTCGAGTATTTCTCAGCCGACGATTCCAGCCGAAGTCGTTTGCACCGGCACAAGTCAAGCTGAACCTAGAATAGCGGACTTAACCACCCCGGTCACTCTTCCGGAGGCAAAGAAGATCAAGAAGCGTCGCCAGCCATCTAGGGCTGAGCATACTAAAAGACGAAGGGCCCTCCAGGCCGAAAGGGAAGCTGCCCTGATCGCCGCTGTTCAACCGCCAGTTCAAGCAGCTCCGGTAGAATCCACCTTACCTTCTCTTCCAATCTTCCGTCGACTCCTCATGGGAAGAAAATGCCAAAGACTTCTTCGATCTCGATGAGATCTTTGCTGGAACCTCTCCAAGCACTATGTAATTGTATCTGTGTTATTCTACGAGGTGGGGCATCTGTCAATGTACTCTTAATGTAGTAATTCGCCAATATATATTTTTTCCTTTATTGTAACTCGTCAGAGCAAATAATGTGGAATGTTTGAGTATGATGAAGGATTGATTGGGGAATTTGATAACGAATGATGGAACTAAGACGTGGATGGGATGTGATGAGACAGGGCGTAGTGAGGTTACGGATGAAGGAATGTAGCACTGCCCGTTGGTGAACGTTAAATACGGTAGTACTAGTACGTGGAAGGTTGTAATAAAGTTGGTGACCAGTAAAAATGATGCATGAGATCTGAGAATGATGAGGGTGACGTAAGTCCTTCTATCGGCAGTCGAGTGATGGTTAAGTCGAGTTGCAAGGGGGAGTAGTCCTAAGGCAGGGGCTCACCTGCTCTCTCGTAGGTCGCCGACATGACACAGTACCAACATGATGTAAATCATGGGTGTCCTGTTCGGAGTATGATCGTGTGGGTTTTGGTTAGGGGTCCTGTCGAATGATGATGAGTTGATTGTGTGGTTAGGACCATCACCCCTAATGTGAGTAAAGTACGACCTTGATCCGACCCAAGACCCAGCAATGGTGTACGAAAAGGAGGCTAATGCGGGCGGAAATCTTAAAGCAAAAAATGATCTATCAAATGAAAAAGCTGTTCTGTTGATAATTAAAATAGAAAGATGGTATACCGGGATGGAAACAGACCTTCCGAGATTGAAAGAGTGGATTACCGAACTAACTCAAATCCTACTTAGCCAAGGAAAATTGAAAATTATCTTAAATATGTGTGTCAAAGTTTACAATAAATACCAAGAGGATGAAATTGCCAAACTAATAAAGACATTGGAAAAGCACTGAGATCCACAGGGAGTTTGACCGACATATTCGTAGAAACTACAGACGGAAATGGCAGAAACTTTCAATTTTCGATTAAACCTAATGGGCAAATAAAGGATTTGAGGGAGCTCATTATGTCGAATTATAAAGCAAATGAAGTGCAAATAAATTTCAAAAACCGGCCAATGGGTCAATTGGCGGATGGAGAATATTTGGTCGATTGTGGGCTGATTCCTGGATATAAAAATGAGGTAAAGATATTCAATGTAATTAATCATTCAATTTCAGATTTTAAAGGATGGGATGGAAAAGTACAGGATTTTCGGGATAGTCTGTATATTGGAGATGAAAATGAAATTAGTAAATGTCTGGAACGGATGATAAGTTCGGAGATGGATCAAAAAGCGAAGGAACAATTATTCGAAAGAATTTTACCGTATATTCATAAAACGACGAACTATCAGGCGAAATTAAAAGAAATAGTACGACAAATGGGCCGTGAGCACCGAGAGTCAGATGATATACCAAGTGTGGTGTTTATCCTAAGCAATTCTGGTTTCCTTGCTTCTATAGAATTAGATGATGAAGTCACGAAATCACAAATAATAATGGGATCACAAAACAAACGAGGAAACATTTTATTGTTTTCTTTAAATTACAATTTTCTTAAATAATTTACACTTTTAAATTTTAACTCCAAAAGATTACATTCAAAAACTAGTGTTTAAATCTAAGACACATCAGAAGAATTTCTTTTTAATTAATATCACACGCTTTATTTGTACAAAACCATTTATCGTATCCAATAACTTAAGATTGAGCCATGATTGAATTTCAAACATTGGATAATTGTTCAACACTTCGGCTAATAAACATTGGAGTTGTGTTGATATTTTTAAGAGCTCGATTGAATAGAATATCATATCCATAAGTTAGCAAGTTTATCTTTTTTTCGCTTTGGGGAAATTTCATAAACATCTCTTGGAGTTCCTCTTCTGTCATTTCATGATTTACAAAAATTAAATTGTTGATTTCCGATCGTTTTGAAAAAATTCCATTAATAATTTGCAACGATCTTGCTGAGCCACGATCACATGGACAAGTTCCACTGCTGAAAAGACATCTCTTCGCCATATTGCTCATTGAAATACGACATATCAAACATTCATTATCTTCCATAATTCACTAAGGCCAAAAATTCAAATCAAAATTCAAATTAAAACCCCCATTCCAGAAAACATAACATCAACACTCTAAAAAATCGATACCATAATAAATCAGTTCTTTAAATCCAAAACCGCCAATTCAAAATATCCACACTAATCACCAGTTCAAACAAAAGCTTCCTCGAACTCTATAAATCAAAAAATTACAAAACAACTAATTAATAAAAAATTGCGACATACCTCTTGCTCGCGTCTGTGTGCGCACATCCATATTACCATAATTCTGCACACAGACGCGAGAACATTCAACAAAACATAATCTTCTCACTTTTCCGCGTCTGTGTGCGCACAGAAATCTATCCAACAAAGTAAAAAGCGCACACAGACGCGAGATAAACTAATATGACAAAAAATGACACTGCTCGCGTCTGTGTGCACATACAAACCCATCTCATAATACAACGCGCACACAGACGCGAATTAATCTCCTAATTTACTAACTAGTATTTACTTAAAAAAGTAAAACAAGATTTAATATCCATAAATAAATATAATTTATTTATTATAACTCAAAACACGATATTCTTTGATTAACCAAAAAAATGTATTTAATTGTTCACTAATAATCATAAAAAGTTACAATTAATTATCAAGCTTCCAATTTATTCAGATATCCCAATCAAATTATTTGTTCGTTATTTCTTGGAACCATAATTGATTTGTGTAGTGGTTTGATAAAAAATCTATTCGGGTTCATATCATTGTTAGGATTTGTTACATATTTCGTGAATTATAATGGATGAGGATGTTGGTCTATGAGAGCTAACACTAAAACTATTAAGAGCCAAATACAGTTAATCTTGATAATAATAACATGGCATCGAATTTGCTTTACTCGTCTCAGATTAATTAATAGAGCCTGATTGATAAGCAGAAGTATTAGCTGATTGCATGAATTTTGATTGACTCTTGGAATGAGATAGAGTAAACTGCGATGTTCCAGCTAATGTGCAATTATAGGTGATATGTGATTGACCATAATTTTGTTCTGATTGATCCTTATTCGCTAATAACCATCCATTTATATATAATATAATATACCAAGATCATTGGTAATAGCCTTAAATATGAATGGAAAGGTGGAGTACTTACAAGAACACTGGAGCATGAAGGTGTCGAAAGTACGACGGAAAGTGGTGGAAATGTTGGGCAATGATGGAATTATTATACTAACTTTCAAGGGAGTTGAATTGGACGACGATGAATATTTAATCAATTGTGGATGCAGTCGGAATTATATAAATAATATCGAAGCCAAGAAACAGGTGAGTGAGGTATCCGAGAGTATAATAACCCGCTGGCCGAGAATTACAAAAGATACGAAGGATGACGACATAGAAATTAAAACTGAATTGGCTGAGGAACCTAACGACGACGAGTTAGTAAAGCATGACCCAAGAGATGAAGGTATAAATGACGAGCTACCACTGATTGAAAGAGTGAAAAGTGAGTCGAATTTTGTAGAAGCGGAAGGTAAATTGAATGGTCGAAAGCGGCGTAAAAGCGAATTAATGGGTGAAAACGAAGAGACCGATAGAACAGATTCCAATGTGTTTGAGAAAACGGATCTAAACAATATATCTCAAACAGAATCAATTTTGAAAGGGTTAGCAACAGAATTATATGCACTGGAAGAAGAAAATAGTTGTGATGAGGAACTCATACATCAGCTTGCAGTGGTATTAAAAAGTCGGCTTCAGTAGTACTCCAAAATAATACCATAGAGAGGGTATTTTGCGATGAAACGGTAGTCAAGAGATTAATCAGTAACGGTCTGAACAGAGACGTGGTATTAACAGTCCTTGCTTATATTATTCTAGGAATTAGTGTATATGAATGCTTGGAATGCGAATAATCGGAAAAGTGGATAGAAAAACCCAATTAAGTGAAGAAATTATGAGTCGAAAAGTGGGAAAATAATGTTTCCATGGCTAACAATATATATTTTGGTGATCCTAGGAGTCATTAATACCTCAACGTCGTTGGTGGCGTCCGACTGCTCCCAGACAGAAACGGGAAAAGTATATTCGCTAGTAGATGTAGCGGAGTGTCCAGGCGCATATCCGAGGAACTTAAAATGGGCAGATGAAGTGACATACCACGTATACCAAGAAGCGGGATTTAGACGATTGAAAGTGATTGAAAAGTATATTCGCTAGTAGATGTAGCGGAGTGTCCAGGCGCATATCCGAGGAACTTAAAATGGGCAGATGAAGTGACATACCACGTATACCAAGAAGCGGGATTTAGACGATTGAAAGTGAGAGATGGAGCCATTCGTCATTAATCAAAAAGCACTCAATTCCGAGAGTAATAGAAGTGACACGGGAAAACTGTTTGGCAGCGTTCCAAACGGGAGAGCTGAAAATAAATTCAGAAATTAATTTGAGAGCAAACTATAAAATTCGTGAAACTATAGCAGTCAAGTGGATAATCAAGGCAAATGGCGATGGCGAGGGTGAAGCGTATAAAGTAGGACAAACAGTCATTGACAAAACCGTCGTGATAAAAAACTATGAAACCGAATTAAGGTATTTTGATGGATCATTCGATGACGATACGGGAAAATTGCAAACCCATCCATTTTGTAACATGAGGGGAAAAAGCTGCAACACAAGTGAGTCAATTCTGGTATATGAAGCTAATACCAAAAAAATGCAATTTGTGACATTTAAAAAGGAAAGGGTAATAACGGAAATAGTAGACACTATTCTCCCGAGTGGAACTGGGAAAGTGAATTACGATTATTTATTAACGGTTGATCATTATTAAAAGGCGACGTATAATACGATGAAAACGAATTTCGATAAAATTTATGTATATCGGGCAAGCCTACGCTGGATTAATCGGAATATATGTGATTGGAATCATGATTAAAGTAATTGTTTCGCAGGTGTTATCAACACACAGATTATACACTATTACGGGTCTGTCGTGGAAGTTGGTTATTGGATGTGTACCATTGTTAGCCAGATTTTTCATAACACATCACCAATATCGAGAGTTGGAAACGTTGAAAGCAAGATTGATGAAAAAAAGGTAGGTAAGTTATATTGATATAACCACTGCTTCTAATGAGGACAAAAGTGACAATGAAAACATCGGGAAATCAGCACCGTCATACTCGGAGGAACGAAATCAAGTCGATACATTGAGAAATTATCAATGAATAAAGGAATCATTTTCTAATGATGGCAACCAGGATACATTCACTAAATTATGCATACCAAAATCATTTATACAACCACTCCCAGCATATCCGATCGATAAATTGATAGAAATGAAGCCAGTTGAGAACATTGCGTTACAGTGTGAGAGAATCGATCCAACGAGCGCAGAAATTGAAAGAAGATATAGGTTAGGCCTACCTGGCAATTACGTAGTAATGGCGTTAGCGAAAATTGGCAAACAACCACGAATAGTAATTCAAATAAACAAAAACAGAGTTGAAGCTGTGGAGGATTCAGGATCGAGTCATACAATTATATCTGAAGAAATACTGTAGGTGGAAGAGAAAAAACGAATCCAACCATCCGATAGTGTAATCAGATCGTTATCCAGAAATCTGCTACCAGTAATCGGAGAAATAGAAGTTAAACTGATAATCGTTGACAGAAATATTAGACATAACGTGCAAATTATGGAGAAAAGTCCTGTATTGTGCTTGATTGGAATTGATGTGTTAGAACAGTTAGACATAATCTCACTCAATTTTAAAACTGGAACCTGATTTTGGGGAAAATAGGCGAAGTCATTCGTAATTCAGCAGAAGTGTTTCTAAACCAATCATTAACTATCCCACCTCAAACAGAAGTGGTGTATTATGTAAGCGCGACTATTGTGGATGATGATGAATTTATATTTGAACCCAGTCAAACGTTAATTGAAAAATACGAGACACCAATGTGCGATGAAATAATGAAAGTGGAAAACCAATTGCTACCAGTGCGAATAGCAAATTATGGTGATAAATCAATTCGATTAAAGCCACAGACAAGATTGAGCAAACTGTCTCACGTGTCGGTAGAAACAGAAAAGAAAATTCCCAGAAACGTAAAAATTTATAAGGAACCCGAAGTTATGAGCAAGGACCTGACCGAAAGACAAAGACAAGAATTTACAAAATTGTTAAGGAGATATCGAGATATTTTTGCGAAACATGAATACGATTTGAGGCTAACAAATATCATAGAGCACGAAATCCCGTTGCTGGATGAAAATCCGGTTAAAATAAAACCGTACAGAATCCAATGCATCCATCAAACCGAGAGTGATCGACAAATCAAGGCGATGAAAGAATTTGGAATAATCAGAGACAGCTCCTCACCATTTTCGTCGTCAATTGTAATAGTCAAGAAAAAGGATGGAGATTTGAGATTTTGTGTTGATTATAGAAAACTGAATCAAGTAACAAGAAAAGGATACTTATCCAATTACTGTACCTCAAGAAATGTTTGATCAAATGGGAGAAGCCCAATATTTCACGGTCATCGATTTAAACAAAGGCTATAATCAATTTAAAGTTAGAGAGAAAGAGAAAGAGAGAAAGAGAACGGCATTTTCCGATGGTAAAGGCTTATATGAGTTCAATGTTCTGCCGTTTTTCCTGGCGGGAGCCCCAGCTACATTCCAAAAAGGTATGAATTTTGTGTTAAGAGGTATCAGGCATGCGTTAGTTTATATTGATGATATAATTATCTTTTCAAATAGCTTTGACGAGCATCTCGATGATGTGGAGACAGTATTTAAGCGACTTAAAAGCGCAAAATTGAAAATTGAACATTGAAATTATCATTGTAGTATTTGACGATTCATTCCACCTTCTTTTAACATCAAATTGTCATTTCAAAATGCATAAGCGCAATGGGAATTCCGTGTATAAATTGATATATTTGTAATTTAGGTTTAGTCGACTACAATTTTTTCAATATAGTGATTAATTTGAGTCTGGAGCTTTACTCCATTTATTATATCCTAGGGTAATGTGTTAATATGGATTTTTATTGTATACGTTATATGTAGGTTATGCATGTGAAAAAGTCGACTTAAAGAAAGTTGCTTGCTTTCGTGGCCGCACTGTGCTTACTACGACTAGCCCTAATGTGTGTGTGAATCGGTAATGTACTACCGCAATATAGTAACGATAACGAGTTCTAAGAACTCCGCCGTACCAGAGGTAATTTATCGACGAACGCAGTGGCATATACCACTGAATCAGTACGACCTCCGACGACCCCGCAACATATAATAGTAATAATGCGTACCAGGCAATAACCTGCATACGTCAAGGCTGCGTGCACAATGACGTTGAATTTAATAAGCTAGATGCAAGATGGATCAAATCGAAGAATACTCAATTCGGTTTTGACCTCTCTTACATAGAAGTAAAAATTATAGGAAAAATTAAAATTTGTCTTTACAATTTGTATTATTAAGCATGATATAGACATAACAAATAAAATAACAACCTTACTATTGCTTCCAAATTTGTTTTTCAAAATAGTGACAAGAGAAAGAATTTTGGCATAAAGAGTATATCTGTGGCTAAAATGCGTTGGTATTTTTTTTTTGTGTGCAAGTACACATGTACGTGTTGATGCTTTAAAACAAACTCGAATTCTTTTTGTTCTAGAATTTTTCTATTTTTGTTGATTTTAATGGCAATTTTAGTGCCATTATTTTTATTTTTTAATTATTTTTTTGTTAAAGTTGCCTTCATGATGGATTTGGTCAATTCCAGAACATTCTATATTAAATTAAAGTTAATTTTCATTTTAATATTTTTTTTCCAAATTCTTTTTTCAAATTTTTATTTCTGAAACTAATTTATTTGTTTTTATCAACTTTTGTTGATTTACATGGCTTTTATGATGGATGTCGCCATTTTATGAATGGTTCTGGAATTTCCTTTAGAATTTAGTATTTTACTATCTTTCGATGTCATTTGAGTCTTTTTTTTGTACTTTTATGTTTCTTTGTTATATTTAAGTTAATTTTCTTGCAATACTTCTTGCATTTGTGAGATTTTATTTAATTTCTGTGTTTTTATTTTCTGTTGTGTTTCTCTTAATTAATATTGTTTAGTTGATGTTTTTTATCTTTACTTTTAACTAAACCTATTGTCAGGTATGCATGCTGTGTACCAACACATTTCAGTCACAAAATAAGGTTTTGGGTCTAGAAATCAGTTCTAACCCAACATTGGAAATACGGAATTTAGCTAGAATCAACTAGAAAATTGCGAAATTATGCTGCCAAATATATTTCCTTTGACGTTGTAAGAAAACATAGATTTATCCTACAACAATTGACAAAATACACTTACCTCAAATTCTCAATAAAGATTAAAACATCAAGAGAAATAGAAACATCAAAGAATATATTTTAACAAATTTAATTAGAAGTATGTACGAAGAACGTCATCGGGAACAAAATAATCAAGAAAACATCTTGAAAACGTACTTGATTACCACCCAAGGAAATTGATCTATAAAGTACAAAGGCAAGCTTCATGACAGTAAAAGCACATTATTCCTTACCATTTGACAAAAGATTCAAACACTTTTTGAGAAAAAGGAACTCAAACCAGGCCCTGGTACGAACAAGGAAATACTGAACAAAAACGAAAACAATACAGTGAACAAAGAATTAGTAATCGACTTCACAAATTGTCAATCCGATTGTGAAAAAGGATTACTTTCACTAGTACCAAAGTTCAGTATAATCAGAGAAATAGATGACACAGCCATCTTCAATTTCAATACAGCTCTTTGCCAAATTGCGTACTAAATCAAATCTAATAATATTGTCTAGGATATTTAAATAACAAATTTATGAATAAATAAATAAAATTACTTGGTGGAAAATTCTCATGACATACGGGACGATTTAGGTGAACTCGGAAAGAAAACGAAAGTTAAAAGAAATGTCAAATAAAAAAAAAGAAACCAAACAAAGGAAAACAAACAAGAAAGCAAAACAAAGGTCATTACTAATTAATTACTATAAAGGAGAAAAGGAATTTCTAATTCCAAAATCAGAACAAGAGAGAAAAGAAATATTTTTGAAAGCTTGTCAGAGATATCGGAATTGCTTGGAGAAGTCTGCCTAACAAAAAAGGTAAAAAAGCAAAACAGTTGGGAAATGCGGGAGAAAGAGAAGTGAGAAACATTTGATTATCTCTAGTACCAAAAATGAAACGAGCTATATAAAGAGGAACTGTTGGCGGATAAAAAGACCCAAAATTCAGACGAAAACGAACGGAAAACGAGGCAAGAATCTGCGGAAAACGAGACAAAAGTAACGAGAAAATTAACGGAGAAATTGTAAGAGAAATTTACAGAGGTCATTGAGACGAGTATTTATTGGAGAAAGATCTTTTGGGTTAGGATAATTGTTAAAGAATAATAGTTGGATAAGATTTTCAGAAAATAATTAATTGAGAAATAAACGAAAAGAAGTTTTTCGAATATTTGAATAAAGTTGTCGAAGAAGGTCAAAGAAAACAAGCAAATCAAAGTTCCAGTCGATAAACCAATCCATAGTTAATGATCTTTCAATCCGGTATTGTAGACGAGTGCTATTCCTCACTGAGTGTTGCAATAAGCATTGTATAGTGACCGAGAAGAGTGTTGAATTGATTGTCAGTGTAAAGTGAAAATTATTAGTGATTATCAATAAAGATTTCTGTTGTCAAGTGTTATTTGTGGGTCAGTCAAAGACACGCTTGCAGTCAGAGTAAGAATTATAACTTTACAAGTATTATCACAAACCCATAAACCCAACAATAGGATACCTCAGAAAAACAACCAGGAAAAGCTCCCAGCATATACAAACACAAACAAAATCTATCGTCCAAACACTGATGCAGAATTAGATTCGACACTTTCAAAGGTTTGTCGAAAAATCATGGATATAGTTGAGAAAGAAAAATGAAAACCATATCTCTCAAAACTATCGAAAGATGAACAAGCCATATTAAAATCCCTTAAAAGAAAACTATACGTTTATTTACCAAGTGACAAAGGGCCAAGATTTTGCATAAAAGAGAAAAACCGTTACTGTGCAGCTTCTTACATTGACATATACAAGAAAGTTAGTCGCAAGTCACCAAACACCATCGAAATGAAGATTAACAAAATATGGAAAGCCATTGCTGTGAAAATGGGCCTCAATAAAAAATTAACGAAAGCTTGTTTCAAAGAATTCCAATCTTCCCAACTTCTACCACCTAATAAAAACTTATAAAGAGCTTGCTGCTTAGAGTTGGGTATTTCCCGAGAAAATCACATTCTCCAGATTCGGGATTTCCCGAAACAAATTCTATAGAATTCTCGAGAATTCGAGAAAATGTAAAAAACCTGGTAAAAAATTCTAAAATCAATATAAAATAAAGAAATTCGAAAAAATATGTTTTTTATTTTAGTAAGAAGTAGTAAACAATTAATTAAAGTAATTAAAGTCGTAAAAAGTCGTAAACAAAATAGAAACATTATTATTAAAATGGAATAGAGCACAAAAACAAAAATAATTCACTAAAATAAAATAAAATTTACTAAAATAAAATTTCAGAAAACACAGACTGTCAATGGCTGCGTCTGACAATCGCGTACGCTTTTGCGAAACAAAATTTCCCGACGTAGAAAAATTTTCCTGATTTTGAGTCGAAGTTGGCTTAATTGTATTAAAAGCCCAAATCAGTATTTGAACGTTTTGTGTTTTCTGTCCACTTTTTTAATATATTTAGTTCGTTTTTAAACGATGGAAAAAGTTCGTTTGAAGCATGTTTTGAGCACTGCTGGACATAGTTTTCAAGTTGTTTCGCCATATCTTCTTCTTCAACGCTGTTGTTCACAATCACGGCATCATCGGCAGAATCAGAAACTGTTTGCTCTTCTTGAATGTTGTAGAAAGAAGACGAACCAGGTACGCTTTGGCTTCTTTAATTAATTCTATTTTGGAACACGTCTGGAAGTATGCAGATTTATCACGATCGCGACAGCTGTTTACCGGATCTTGTTTCACTTATTTTAAAAGGTTTAATACCACTTTCCATAACAGCAGCACAGGCTGAAATATTTTTTGATCTGATTGAACGCATTTGTTTCCTTGCGAGTGTCCCAATTGTGCTTCTTCCGTAAGAAATTCGAGTACTACAGCTTACACCAAATTCATCGATGAATAATAAATTATCTTCATCTTGCAACATGTAATCAACACAATATCTCTCCCTCACATTGATGACTTCATCTATGTTTCTTGGTTCTGGAATAAAGGATACTCTTTTTAGAGAATAATTCATATTTTCAAATGAATTATTTATTTTAGTAATATTGGGTGATATTTGTAATTCTTCCGACAGTTTTTGTTTGAAAACACGTAAGAGAACACTTACATCTTGTCTAATTGCATTTGTTGTTGTAGCGTATAATGGTTCGGCGATTTTGGCAGTTTGATGAATCTTCTATAGTAGTTCATTAAACCGAGAAACGATCTCAATTGTTTTGAACATTTTGGTACTTCTGCTTTCTCGATCTCTTCCACTTTCTTTCTGTTTGTCTGGATACCCTTCTCGTTTACTGTGTGACCAAGGAAACACAATTCTGTTTTATTGAATTTGCATTTTTCTTGATTTATCTTCAGTCCTTCCATTTGAATTCTTCTGAATATTTCCCTTAATAGCTCATCGTTGTCTTTTTGACTTTTACCATATAACAAAATATCATCTAGATAAACTACTACTCCCTTGAATAGCATTCCTTCTAGCACTGTGTGCATCAGTTTCTGGAATGTCGCAGGGGCTGTTGCTAAGCCAAACGGTAGTCTATTTAAGCAAAATTGTCCTTCTCTTGTACTGAATGCAGTCATTTCTTGAATAACATTTGCTTTCATTAACTCTTTTATCAGTTCTTCAATCCTTTTCTCCATGTGCATTGGTTGACGTCTAGGATGTTGCATTATTGGGCCTCCTGTTATCCGCATCTTATGTCGAACTAAGTTTGTAAATCCTAGATCGAATTTCGATACCATAAAAATTCCGCCGTATTCCCTGATCATTCCTTCAATATCTTTACTATTCTCACCTGCAATCGTCACTAGTTTTTTATTCTTTCTTCATCAGTGTAAAATTTGTTTATCAATGACGTTTCTATATTATTTATTTTCACTAACTTTGCTCTAAATTCTTTCATTGTATCAATGCCCCCTATGAATTCGGGTTTGATCTCTTTTACCACTACTACTGTGATTATTTTGGTCTTCTGATTCCATGTGGCCGGTATAGTCATGTATCCCATTGCTTCTTCACCTCCAGTTGAAAAAACTCCGCATAATAAAATCATATTACGTTGAAGTTCTGTTTTGCCTATTTTCTCCCACAAATTCTTGCTCATGACTGTTACTGATGCTCCAGAGTCCCATAACATTTCTGTTTCGGCATTATTCAACATTATTGTACTCCAATTTCTCCATCTTCCGTCTGGTACATCTCTTCTTCTGACTCGTATCTTCGTCGTTCATTTCTTCTTTCACAACTTATTGTCTTGACTCCACCGACGAAATGAAACTCATGGAGTCGCTGATGTTTTTTCAGTCTTCTCTCAATATAGTATATTTCTCGGGGACATTGTATCTATCTTCCATGTCGCTGTGAGCAGTTCTGAAATCCTGGCTGTTCTCGGTTAAATCTTTCCTTTCAGATTTTGAATCTTCTTCTATGAACGCTATTTTTTGATATCGGTGTGGAACCTCTTTCCGTTTATTTCCCATTTATTTCCCAGTGGACACTCATACCTTCTATGTCCCCTTTCGCCACAGCGAAAACAATCACCTAAGGTTAATTTTGGGACCGATGTTTGTGGTAGTCCTCTACTTTCGTTGTACAGCCTCCTTGCTATATTCTTCATGGATATTGTTGGCAACTTCATTTCTGAGCTATTCGGGATTCTCGCATTTCCCAAGAATTGTTCTCTTGGAGATTGTTCTCGACGACCATGGTTATTTCATTCGTATTGTATTGGTCCGCGTATATGTTGTTCGTCTCTTCTTGATCTGTGGTGACTAAATGACTCTTCTGATAGTCTTCTTTGTGGTGATGTAGGCATAGGATCTTGGGTATTCTTTTGAATTCTCACCTGTCCTCTCTCAGTCACGCTAGCGTATATTCTTTAACCGATTGCTTTAATAAATTCCGTTTTATTGTTTCCATTTTTGTTACTTTCAAAAATTTTCTCCAATTATCTCGTTTCTTCAATTTTGTTTCTGGTTTCGTCAATAGTATCTCCCGCAGTCTCGCATCGCGTGCTTTATTTGCGATGAGGTCTTGAACAATATCTTCTTCTGATCGTCCTGACTTTACAACTTCAGCTAAAGCTTTCCTTAGCCGTATCTCAAAAGCTGCAAACATTTCATCATCTTCCTGTTCCATAGCTGCCAATTCTCTGATTTTTTCAGTTATTGATTTTGTAATTTTGAACGTATGTAAGAACCACGCTTTGGCTTTCACATCTGTTGTTTCTGTTTCTCTGACTTTTCCCCACAATTTCGTTGCTTCTGCCACCAATAACACATCAAAAGTGCTTGTCAATCGCAGTCCATTTGTCAGCAACCATTCTTCTATATCTCTGATCCATTCTTCGGCTTCTTTTAAACCTCGTACATCATATCGTCTGATGTCCAGTGTGAGCATGTCTTGGCATAATTTCGGTAGGCATTTCAATAGCGATTTTGTCGATTTCGAAATGGCATTGATATTTTGATTTTCGGCTTGTTCACCAGTTAAATCCATCTTTAAATTTCGCAGCAAAAATCTTGAAACCAACAATATATATTTAATCAAAGAATCTATAAATAACAAGTTTTATTGTTTTACAAAAAACCTCCAACTCCAAATTATTAAAACAAAAAAATATCTAACTATTACATAAATATTACATGTATTTTATTTTATTTTTCTTTTATTGCGATTAAATTGAAATTTATTTTAATAAAATGTAAATTTTCCCCTATTCTTTCAAGCACCTAAATATTGAGCAAAATGTGAAAATGAATAATATTCCAATTTATCATTTATTGTAAGAACTTCTTTTTCGATTTTCCACTCTGATTTATATTCAATTGGCATTGTATTTATAGAAATGTTGACTATGAATCAGTAAAGATATCGATGTTTTTTGTTATTCACAAATTTTCGGCTCTGCCTTTTCCGAGTGATTTTGATTTTTTGGCTTTTCTGTTGATAAATGATATAAGAATTTCTTTTTCTAAAGAGCATGTTGAATTTTGTTTTAATGTTCAAATATATATTTGGCTTATTATTCAAAATTAAATTGAGAATTACTATAATTATATATCCGAAATTTAAAATGTTTTGATGCCCCATTATGCTCGTGATAATAACTTGAAAATTAATTGTAAATTTTAATTCAATAAATAATTAATTAATATTAATTTTTTAATTCTACCAATGAAATTTATATTAATTTGTATAGAATAATTTTTATCCAATAAAATATTTTTTATATTTTTAGGCAAAGCTCATCAATTGAAATTAAATGGTCAACTTGCCATCTTGATCGGCTTCATAATATCTAGGGAAATGCTATGAATTTTACTGTTTATATAAGTGATTTGTATATTATAGGTGATTAAATATATCATAATCAGGGATCTTTTTCATGTTTTTGTTTCACCACAGTAATATGTTTAGGAAATCAGTTCAAACGTTTTAGAATGCGCTACAAATCGGGGACATAAACACGTTTTTGAATAGAATTTCTTTCTCATAAAATCTTTGTAACTAGAATTTTACTGAAAATGAGAATTTATTTTATAATTACAGTTTTACTGATTGAGCTTTTACTATTTATGCATTTTCCTTCAAAATAGAATTGTCAAATATCATCAATGAAACAATTAAAATCTGATCAAGTTATCACCATAGTGAGCCACTACGTCTAATAATATGAAAAAATAGATATAAATATAATTATAAATAGGCCGTCGTGCTGGGTAAGTGTCCACCCTCCAAAGTCGTGCATAGAACAACGCACATCTCATCTGAATTATTATTAGTTTCTTCTATATCGAACTCTTTCATTTCAATTTTCTTTTTTATTTGGTCGGTCATATCTAAATGTATTTATTTGCATAAAAATTTGTTTAAATACAAAATAACTTTCTCCATCATTAGCATTATCATTTATTGGCGATGTCCCAGAATTTCCTCTCTCGTCAGGTGCCGGTTGTTCAGATCCTAATTTATGTCAGTTATTATGAGTTTTGTTTAATTATTCGTTATCTTTACCTTCTGTCTGACTGTGATTCCCGTCGATTATAAATATGTTGTCGTCAGTTTTCCCACAACAGTCAACATTGGTTACATGATTAGAGTAACCTTTCATAGAACCGTTATTAATCTTTGAATTCATTATTTCAGAATCAATGCCACAGTTAAAAATATGCTTCTAAATGATTTAAATGCATTCATATTTATGTCTATAAAATTTATTCTGTTTACCTTTTTATCTTCAATTTTTATGAGAGGATCCTCTTCTTCCTACATGAAGAAATAATGAATAAAATTATTACAAAATCTGCATCGAATCTTGTTTTCTAGTTTACTTTTGTTGTGTAATTTTTCACTTTTAAATTTACAAGGATTTTGTTATTGAATGCAAGTTTATTTTCTATGAAAACATTTATAGTGCAAAAGTCAGGCGCGGCTCATGCATAGGCACTTGGAACTGCGCAGCACCCCCAAATATTCGAAACATGTAACACGTATGGGTGACGTACATATGTATGAAATGTACATAACCAGAGCGTATATTCACACTCAAACCGTAATGTAGAAGGTAACAGATGTTATCGCAAAGCGGCACCGTTACCAGAATAAACACATCTATAATATGGGTTGGTATGTACAACCAATTATAGATGCGTCATTCTTTATCAAATTTTTGAAATGCATGTGGTTAATTTAACTACTCAAGTACATTTACATTCAGTTTAACCACTATTTATTGATTTATTAGCTATTTTATTTAGCTATTTTAACTATTTAACTATATGGAAAACGCCAAAATCTTGATTTACTTTGAAATCCAAATATTATACCAGATACACTATTTGGTTTATTATACCCTGGTATACTAATTGGTTTATTATACCACTGGTACACTATTTGGGGAAGTATACTATTCGGCACTCTACGGTAGTAGGATGTGAGGACTCCAACGCAAAGGTAGCAATGAGTTTGGTTCGTAAATTCTTTCTGCTGTTCCCAAGTGAGTTCCATCATTTCCTTCTATCCATTAATCTTATACCACGGATAAACTATGTCTGTAGCTATATCATCCAATGCTTGTATAAACTGAATGATACAGTTTTTCCCAACAAATGTTTCATTTCGAATCGGATGACCTTGATGAAGAAGCACAAATTCAGATGCAATCGGCTCATGTTTTTGGAAGTGTTTGTCGTCTAGAGGTAATATCGATTCAAAGTCCGCGTACACAACAAACTGCTGTTTTATAGTTTTACTCCAGTCTTTAAATTCGATATATTTATTCTCTGGCATTGAGTATAGAGTCGTTCGCTCCACATTGTTCCAACAAAGACCTATATGTCTTTCAAAAGCAGGACGTTTTCGAAACCCGTGAAGACACGTATGGCACCAATGTTATTGAATTCTGACTCCTTCTACTCTATCTCTGTAATTGAGCAGTCAATCGAGATTGGTTACAGCCAAATAATGATAATTTAATTCTAAAATTTCGTTAATATTTTTAATGATTAAAAGAAATATTACCTTCTTCAATCAATAGGAGATATATCTGAGATCCCGTCGAAGTACTTCTATATACCAAGTGAACGAACGGATTCTTGAAAATATTTTCACTATTCTGTTTAATTGGATCCTTATTATATTTGAGAACATTGATTGATATATTTGGATTCATTGCTTCAAATTGACAAATGTATACAAGTTTCATTGGAAACCATTCAAATTTCCATTTTAAATCTTTAAAAAAAATCGATTTATGACATTTATAAATAAATATATATATATATTACCACTCCAGTTATATTTTATTTTTCTTTCTTTATATGTTTCGAACAATGAAAGGATCAATAAAAATCTGAAAACCAATTCAATGTCATCAATTTCAAACAGCACAGATATGAGTACATATAAATGTATTATTATTATTATTATTATTATTATTATTATTATTATTATTATTATTATTATTATTATTATTATTATTATTAATATTATTATTATTATTTTATTATTATAGGCATAAATAATATTAATTTTTTTATTCACATGTCACGTGTAAATTTAACAAAGATGTCTTTATGTAAGTAACAAAGACATTATTTGTTTTATATGTGAGTAATCGATGACTCACAGATAAATCATATTTATATAACAAGGCATCGATATTATTTTCTATCCAATCGGTATTTTGATTGGTTACATATTATCGATGCTTTGTATATCTTTTTCAAATGATCAAGAGGTAATTATTAATTTTGTAAATTTTTTTTTATTATTTAAATTTTTATAATTAAATTTTTAATGTTTTATGAAACAACTTATATAAAACCAGTTTTTATGAAAACAAATTTATGAAACCAAATTTTTTTATGAAGAAATGGGTATGTTTTTATAATTATTATAATTATAATTATTATTATTATTATTATTATTATTATGATTATTATTTTAATTATTATTATAATTATTATTATTATAATTTTTATTATTCTGAAGCGACATATACATTTATTTTTGGTTTACCAAAAAATAAGTCTTTGTTCTAAAAAGTAGATGATGAATCGTGTGATGGGTATTTGTTTTGAAAATAAATGATTGGTCTTTGTTATAAAAAGTCATCGATGAGTCATACTCAGGGTGTGCAAAAAAGAAGGGAAAAAAAGAAGTACCTATGTTTAAACGATGAGTCATCGATGAGTCTTTGTCTATATGTATTTGTTTAAATGTCTTTGTTTAAATATTTTTTTTAATGTCTTTGTTTAAATGTCTATGTTTAAATGTATTTGTTTAAATATTTGTTTAAATGTCTTTGTTTAAAAAATGATGAGTCATATGACCTAGTTACTTAAAATATAATGAAATATTATTGTTATTGAAATATTATTGTTACAATTTACAGTCTTGTTAGAATATATTAAATGTAAATGTAAAATAATAACAATAAAAAAAATTTAAAAAAATTAAATAAATAAATAAAAATAAAATTTAAATTAAAAAAAAAATTTAAAAAAAAAAATAAATAAATAATTAAAAATTAATTAAATAACGTAAGTAATTAAAATAAAATATTAATAAATAATTAATTAATTAAATGTAATAAATTGAAAATAAACTAAAGTAATTAATTAAAACAAAAAACATAATAAAATAATAAATTATTAAATTAAAAAAAAATTAAAAAGTAATTAAATAAAATTTAAAAAAAAAAATAAAATGATTCGATTGACCTATATATAATCTGGACATTGGGATGACCTTGAAAGTGTCCTGGAGTCCTCACATCATACTACTTATTTATATTTATCCATTTTAGAAATGTCTTNCTGGAGTCCTCACATCATACTACTTATTTATATTTATCCATTTTAGAAATGTCTTTTAAGTAATTTTTTTTAATTAGTTTTTATTTTTTTATTTAAATTTTAAGGCTTGAATATTGATCCACATAGATATGAGATCATTATTCAAGTTCTTAAATAATATTTTTTATCGATATTTTTTATTATAAATTATTTTTAATTAATTTTTCAGCAGTTTTAGAATTATTTGGAATTATTTCAATATAATGTGAATTTTATTATTATTTTATTAAGTAATTAAGTAAGAAATATAATATATTAATCGCCGAAAATATCAATTTTTTACAACATTTAGAGGAAAAACGGTAGATGTGTTGAAAATAGTTTTTTAAATTTTTATATTCGTCTTTTTTCAGTTTGTCAAGTTCTGAGATTTCCAATACAAAAAAAGGGTCTTCACTAAAAACGCAGGGTAAATTTTTGAATTAAAGTAAATTATGAGCTCAAATTTTTTAATTAAGTAATCAAGGATTTAAAGTTTTAAATTAAAATAATAATTTTTAAATTTATTATCAAAACATTGAATAACCACCAACTTTTTGAGAAATGAAATTTTATAATGGAAATTTTAATTTACAATATCTCCACATCATTTTGCTTTTAAGGAATAAATAACATAACAGTATTCCTTAAAATTCCTTTAAATGATCATATTTCTACTCTTAATTCCTATTATTACAAATATTTCACTAAAATCATCTTTTACTTATTTACCAAATATAACCCTTATTTACATATTTAACCAATAATTTCATGTGGTCATTGATTAATTCACAAAGATTTGCATCTGAAATTGCCATTAATCAATATTTCATTAAAAAATTGACTTTGAAAAATATTTCATTAAAATTTTCATTAAAAAATTGCATTTCTCAAAAAGTTTGTGGTTATTCAATCTTTTGTTAATAAATTTAAAAATCTTACTTTAATTTACTTATTTAGCTTTAATTTACTTTAATTTTAAAATATTACTTTAACTTAAAATGTTTAACTTTAATTTACATATTTAAAATTCTAGACCATTGATTATTTAATTTTAAAAGTTAGCCCATAATTTACATATTAATCCTTAATTTACCTGTTTATCTTAATTAACTTGGCCATAATTTACTTTAATTCAAATTATAGATCCTTAATTTACTTATTTGAGCCCATTAATTACTTAAATTCAATTTTTATACCTTTAATTTACTTTAATTGAACAATTTAGACCATAATTTACCTATTTATCTTTAAATTACCATGCTTCTTTTATTGAGGACCCCCTTTTGCATTGAAAATCCCAAGACCAAGAAGACCCCGTTCAATTTACTTAGAAAAATTCTTGCTTTTTTAGTGATAGTCGGATTTTGTATTGAAAATTCCATTACCAAGGAGCCCCATCTTAATTGTACTTGAAAATATCCAATCTTTTTTAGTGTAGACCCTTTTTTGTATTAAAATTCTCAGTACTCTTCACTATTGTCAGAAAAATCGTGGCTTTTATTTATTGAAAATCCTAGAAAAAATAAGTGAAGCCACCTGCAAAAGTTTACACTTAACCAAAAAGCAAAAAAAAAATTTGTAGTGGGGGGCTACTAGCTACCTACTGATATTCAGAAATTTTCGGAACAGCCTTTTACAAATGATTTTGATCATTATCTATTAACTTTTGAAAATATATGGAAAAAATTAATTTTTTTTGAATTTTATATTAATATTATTTTTCAATTTTAATTTTAATATCTAATTTTAAATTTTAAATTATATTAAGTTTTAAGATATTTTTTAATTTAAATTTGACCAGATTTTTAAATAAATTTCCCAGAAATTTAATTAAGTTGAATTTTGATGGAGGGTTTTTGGATTTTTGATAAGAGTGGTGTTGATTTGTGTTCTTTTTGCAGTGTTCGTGATAATTACTTGTTTTGTTTTTGATATGTTCATTGAGTCTTGTTTCGAAAATTCTATGTGTTTCCCCTATGTACGTTGCTTCGCATTTTATGCAAGTGATTTAATATACAATGTATTATTAGAAGCAAGAAACACTTAGTAGAGGAGTGACATAGACACTTTTGATGAAATAGTTCTGATGTTGGAGATTTGCAGATTTCCGAAGTTGTTATTTCAAATGTGTAGCGGTGGTGAAGTTGAGACGAATATGTACTGGTAAATCCGTATTATCTATGTGAGATCTGATTATATTACATGTGTTATTGTTATAGAAAGGGAAGCGTAAGTATATAACTGGTTTGTTGACATGTTTTCTTGTGTATTGTGTCCCTTATCTTGAAAATTTCCTTCATTGACCCCAAAACCCTGTTTTATCGGGGTGTAACCTAACTGGTTTCAGAATGGGCTGTCAAAAAAGCATGAACCTTTTGTTATTCAAACCTACCCCGAAGAACACTTTTATTCCCGATAATTTTCTGAATTATGCTGTTTACTGGTACTTTTCTTAATAAATAAAGTACCGCGCGGGTCAAAACCTTTGGGTAGAAAGTAGTCTATAAGATCAGCCTAGGTAAAACAGAACCTCTGTAAAATTTAGTTGAGATATCTTCAGAAACAGAGAGACAGAAACAGACTTACAGACAGACATTCACGATTATATATTAGATAGTAACCACCTAAATATGTATTTAATTCAATTTTAAATGCTAATTCAACATAAAATTAAAAAAAAATAAATCCAATTAACTGGTTTTTCGTCTGGCAAATTTGGTTTTGGCCCTATATAATGAATTTATGATGAGTAATAATTGAAAACTAAATACCTTTGGGCTTATTGCACTTGCGTTTTCTATATTTGAAAATTAAAACTATTATTATTATTATTATTATTATTATCCCGGCGATAACTAAAAGAATAATAATTATTATTCTCACAGATGATCAATAATACTTATATATATCCACCAGTTCTCTTGAAACTTTGACTTTACAGAATCTAAAATATATAATTTAATAAATTATTATAACGGTTTGTTATTTTATATTTTGATAAAGCATTTTTGATTGGATTACAATCTCCTCCAATAAATATTCAATCGGCAACTAATTTATTGAGTTTATTTTCAACTATTGTCATAATCCTATTTAAATGATTCTTACTGCTTTAAAATTGAACATGAATTCTTATGGCTCAATGAAGATAATGTCCTTGAAATATATTTCTATTTTGAATAAATGGAGTTTTTAATATACAATCATTTTTTACCGAAAATTATTTATTTGAAAAAAATTCTAATGTTAATGACAGTGATGAGAGACAAAGGATAGGGATCAGTGCGAAAAATATTTATTCTTTTAAAGACAATTGTTTTTGAGATGGCAAGCAATAAAAATTTAATTAAAATGTGTGAAGTTTATCAAAAATAAAATTCTTACTGGCGTTCTATCATTATGCAATATGCAACTTTTTTCAAATTTCACCACTGATTTCTTTTCAATTGACATAGTATTTATTACAAAGCTTGACTATGAATCAGTAAATATATCGATGTTTCTTAAATATTCACGATTTTTCGGCACTGCCTTTTTCAAGTGATTTTATATAGTGATATACTGATTTTGAACTACTTTGAGCTAGAGCAGGGATGGCGAACCTTTTTTTGACTGCGTGCCAATAAATATTATTTTTATAAAATGAAAATACATGCGTGCCAATACAAATTATTTTTATTAAATGAAAATACATGCTTTTAAAAATTATATATAGATTCATTTCTATAATTCAGAAAGATTCAGCAGACCAATATTGAAGAAATATATTAGATTTCAAGATGAATCAGTAAATACTAATGTTGCGAATTAATGGGTGAAAGCGAAGGGAACGATAGAACAGATTCCAATGTGGTTGAGAAAACGGATCTGAACAATATATCTCAAACAGAATTAATTTTGAAAGGGTTAGTAGCAGAATTATATGCACTGAAAGAAGGAATTAGTTGTGACGATGAACTCATACATCAGCTCACAGCGGTATTAAAAAGTCGGCTTCCAGTAGTACTCCAAAGTAATACCATAGAGAGGGTATTTTGCGATGAAACAGTAGTCAAGAGATTAATCAGTAACGGTCTGAACAGAGACGTGGTATTAACAGTCCTTGCTTATATTATTCTAGGAATTAATGTATATGGATGCTTGGAATGCGATAAATCGGAAAAATGGATAGAAAAAGCCACCGAAGTGACGAATACATATGTAACGGGTTGGATTATGCATAATGGAGGATGGGAAAACTTGCTGCAAAAGACGGAGACTGCGACAACGGGAAGAAATTATGAGTCGAAAAGAGGGAAAATAATGTTTCTATGGCTAACCATGTCTATTTTGGTGATCTTAGGAGTTATTAATACCTCAACGTCGTTGGTAGCGTATAGGGTTTCTGAAAAACAGTGGTTTTTAAAAAACAGCTGTTTTACTGTTTTCAATTGTTTTTACTGTCAATAATGTAAGGAAAAAAATTTTTTAATATGAAATTAAAGCCTTTTAATTATTTATTTGATTTATTATAATAATATTTCAAAAAGACCAATGCTTGGAGTGATTTATCTGATAGACGAGATCGAATTTTTGTGCAAAAATTTGAGGTGACCGAAAAAACGCGTTCTACGTCCAGTGTTCTTGAAAAGTGTAAATTCCGACTTTAGCCACCTGACAGCATCATTAGCTGGCGTGACTGTAGTTTCACTTTTTTGAAGCAAAGCATTTAGTTCCTCCTGCATTGATAAATTTACAGATATTTCTTCATGAGGTAATTGATCGCCAGTATCTTCGTCAGCAACTTCAAATAGTCGTTTTGCAAGACTTCCTGCAAAATTAATCGTGTTTCTCGAAGGCACAATCGATGGATCTTTCAGGCTGCGTAAGAGATTCATTAGGTCGGGATTGAGTCTTTCACCAACTCGCTGTTTTAGATTTTCCAGTAATTTCTCTGCAATTTCATTTTTAATGTTCAATAGTTTTGTGAACATAAAATTTAAAATTGTATCCGCGCTCATTAAAGTTGAGTCCTCTCTGCTAAGATTCTTTACTGCTAGCTTAACTGGCTCCATTGCTGCTAGCAATGATTTCAGAGCGCCGAGATCAAAGTTTTCAATCAGATCGAGTGCTTTGAAATCCTGAAGAGTCTCACGAATTGATGCTTCGGTTTTAATTAACGGTTCAAGCATGGTTGGGATTGAATTCCAGCGTGTTTTCACATCCAGATGCAGTTCAATTTCTCGAGAGTGAATTTGTTTGATTTTTGATTGAAGCACATGATTTCGAACAGGTGAATGTTTGAAGAATTTGACAATCTTGCGAGACTTTTTGAGTATTTCATGATAATCGATCTCATTATGGTTTTCATTGATTAATTCAAAATCGGTTGGTTCATCAAAATTATCTTCCTCATTTGAATCTTCATCAATGATGATGGGTTCTTCAATTTCTGATTTCTTTTTATACAAAGTGTCATATACTCCAAGGTGTAAACCGTGATTAAGACAGAACTGACCGATAACATCAATGAGGCTGATAAATCTTTGATTAACTGCAGCTCCATCTTGTGTGGATCCAACCAAATCTTTTTCCATTGAAATACCAAACGATTTGAGATGATCTCGAAGAATTTCAATCATGCTAAGAGCGTTGCAAGAACCGAGAATGCGCACGAGGCCTGTCTTATAAGTTTTATTGGAATCTCTCTCATAGTCATGAATATTAATTCCGAAATATCGACGACCACATAAAGTTGTAGCCTCATCGACGGTCATGCTGAACTTGATACCATTCGCAACCTTCGCTTGAATCTCATCAACCATTTTCTTCTGTTTTTCTTCAAAATCATCGTGCAATAGTTTCATGACATCAGTTTCATTCGCAGGCAATTTGTGACCATCGCGTGTTAAGGATTTTCTAATGAACTTATTTCTTGTTATTGCTCGAATAGTTACTCCATCCGTTGCCATGTCTGACACAATTTCTTTGAGAGATTCTCGTTCAAAAAAGTCAGCAACAGTTTTTTGTCTCTTTTCGGTCTGAATTCCATTCTTGGATGTGCTTGGTTCCCCAGCCTGATCAAACTTGATGCCATGCTGCTGTAGATGTCTCTTTAAAGTTGTCGTTGAATTGCCAGAGCACTTAATTATGCTATTGCATCGATTGCATTGACCTTGAAGCTCTTTTGTGTGCGGATTCCGTCGTTTTGTGGCAAATTCCCAAACAGAAGCCATTACTAATAGAAAATTAATCATTTAAAACAATTAAAACAAATTAAAATCGTTGATTTATTACCGAAAATAATTAAATCAGTAAAAATATTTATTTCAGTAAAAGTTGCAATGCTTATTTTATAATGTGAAAATAAACACAAACCAGTGCTGTTCATTTATATATAAGTGGTGCTATGTCTAGACGTCTAGACAATGCATTGACTGTTGACCTTGAATGGAAAGCGGTCGCGTTGTGTGGCATGTTAAGCAAAGGCTGTCCATTGATTTGCCTAGCATATGACGCGAGATAAATGATGCGTAAATGACGGGTTAAGACGATTAAATGACGCGAGACAGGTCAAATCAGAATTTAATTTACTGAAAAACAGTTAAAAACAGTTATGAAAAAACAGCTGTTTTACTGTTACTGTTAAACAGTAGCCAGAAACCCTAGTAGCGTACGATTGCTCCCAGACAGAAACGGGAAAAGTATATTCGCTAGTAGATGTAGCGGAGTGTCCAGACGCATATCCGAGGAACTTAAAATGGGCAGATGAAGTGACATACCACGTATACCAAGAAGCGGGATTTAGACGAGTGACAGTGAGAGAATACACAGCAAAAAGAATTACGTTTATATTCTACTGTGGCAAATGGAGCCATTCGTCATTAATCAAAATGCACTCAATTCCGAGAGTAATAGAAGCGACACGGGAAAACTGTTTGGCAGCGTTCCAAACGGGAGAGCTGAAAATAAATTCAGAAATTAATTTGAAAGCAAAGTTAAACTATAAAATTCGTGAAACTATGTCAGTCAAGGGAATAATCAAGCAAATGGCGATTGCGAGGGTGAAGCGTATAAAGTAGGACAAACAGTCATTGACAAAACCGTCGTGATAAAAAAATATGAAACCGAATTAAGGTATTTTGATGGATCATTCGATGACGATACGGGAAAATTGGAGGACGCGAAACCGAGAGTGTTGCAGTGCAACAGATTATTGGCTCCACTATACCGCCTGACGCCCGAATCATGGATTGCATTACCTGATCGTAGAGGGGTGAAAGTTTCAGAAAAATTGGAGTTGACAAAATTAGAATATTTAATTAACCTTACATCGCTAGACAGCATGACTCAAAGTGGGATGTATTCAAGTGAAGCAGCACGTCGAAATTTATTATTCCCCTCGAAAAAGGAAAGGGTGGAACTGGGAAAGTGAATTACGATTATTTATTAACGGTGGATCATTACAAAAAGGCGACGTATAATACGATGAAAAAGAATTTGGGGAAATTTTATGTTTATCGGGCAAGCCTGCGCTGGATTAATCGGAATATATGTGATTGGAATCATGATTAAAGTAATTGTTTCGCAGGTGTTATCAACACACAGATTATACACTATTGCGGGTCTGTCGTGGAAGTTGGTTATTGGATGTGTACCATTGTTAGCCAGATTTTTAATAACACATCACCAATATCGAGAGTTGGAAACGTTGAAAGCAAGATTGACGAAAAAGAGAAAGCTAAGTTATATTGATGTCACCACTACTTCTAATGAGGACAAATGTGACAACGAGAACATCGGGAATCAGCACCGTCATACTCGGAGGAACGAAATCAAGTCGATACATTGAGAAATTATCAATTAATAAAAGAATCATTTTCTAATGATGGCAACCAGGATACATTCACTAGATTATGCATACCAAAATCATTTATACAACCACTCCCAGCATATCCGATCGATAAATTGATAGAAATGAAGCCAGCTGAGAACATTGCGTTACAGTGTGAGAGAATCGATCCAACGAGCGCAGAAATTGAAAGAAGAAATAGATTAGGCCTACCTGGTAATTACGTACTAATGTCGTTAGCGAAAATTGACAAACAACCACGAATAGTAATTCAAATAAACAAAAATAGAGTTGAAGCTGTGGTGGATTCTGGATCGAGTCATACAATTATATCAGAAGAAATATTGACGGTGGAAGAGAAAAAACGAATTCAACCATCCGATAGTGTAATCAGATCGTTATCCAGAAATCTGCTACCAGTAATTGGAGAAATAGAAGTTGAACTGATAATCGTTGACAGAAATATTAGACATAACGTGCAAATTATGGAGAAAAGTCCTGTATTGTGCTTGATTGGAATTGATGTGTTAGAACAGTTAGACATAATCTCACTCAATTTTAAAACTGGAACCTGATTTTGGGGAAAATAGGCGAAGTCATTCGTAATTCAGGAGAAGTGTTTCTAAACCAACCATTAACTATCCCACCTCAAACAGAAGTTTATTTACAAGGAACCTGAAGTTGTGAGTAAGGACCTGACCCAGAGACAAAGACAGGAATTTACAAAATTGTTGAGGTGATATCGAGATATTTTTGCGAAACATGAATACGATTTGAGGCTAACAAATATCATAGAGCACGAAATCCCGTTGCTGGATGTAACTTTAGTTAAAATAAAACCGTACAGAATCCCATACATCCATCAAACCGAGAGTGATCGACAAATCAAGGCGATGAAAGAAATTGGAATAATCAGAGATAGCTACTCAGTAGATGGATGTGTCACCGCCAGATCATGTCACCGCTAGATCACCTACCCCCCCCCCCACCCCCCCCCCCCGGAGGAAAAAAATTTTTAAGATTTTTTTTTTCAAGGTCAAATTTTTAACAAAGACAATGAATCATCAATGTCATTGAAACAAAGAATTTTTTTTTTGTTTTAATTATCGATTATTATTAAGTGATCTAGCGGTGACATACCTTTTGACTTCCCAGAACTTTTTGAGTTTTCAAAATTATTTAAATATTTATACATCATTTTGAAGGCCAGACGAAAATCTATCTTTTAAGCCATAGAAATAATTTTTATCATCAGTGGTACAAAAGTTATTAATTTTTTAGTCAGACACTAATTTGGTTAAAATTATTATTATTTTTCAAAATATTATTATTTTCAAGGTCATATTATTATTAAGTGATCTAACGGTGACATACCTTTTGACTTCCCAGAACTTTTTGAGTTTTCAAAATTATTTAAATATTTATACATCATTTTGAAGGCCAGACGAAAATCTATCTTTTAAGCCATAGAAATAATTTTTATCATCAGTGGTACAAAAGTTATTAATTTTTTAGTCAGACACTAATTTGGTTAAAATTATTATTATTTTTCAAAAATATTATTAAGTGATCTAGCGGTGACATACCTTTTGACTTCCCAGAACTTTTTGAGTTTTTAAAATTATTTAAATATTTATACATCATTTTGAAGGCCAGACGAAAATCTATCTTTTAAGCCATAGAAATAATTTTTATCATTAGTGGTACAAAAGTTATTAATTTTTTAGTCAGACACTGATTTATGGTTAAAATTTTCAAAAATGTTCAAATTTACTAAGTAATTTGCGGGTGATTTGTCAATCATCCAATCAGGTACGACTTTGTTTATTATTATTATTATTATTATTATTATTATTATTATTATTATTATTATTATTATTATTATTATTATTATTATTATTTTTATTATTATTATTCTTATTATTATTATTATTATTATTGGGTAATGCTCGCAAGGGTATTGCCCCGAGTTTATCCGACAAAATATTTTGTCCCCCTATGGGTAATGCTCGCAAGGGTACTGGTCACGCTCAACAAGTCACAAGGGTATTATTAAACAAATCAACAAAACATACATTTATTTAAACAATAAAATAATGTAAAATTAACAAAGGTAAACTAAATAATTATTATTATTATTATTTATATTATTATTATTATTATTATTATTATTATTATTATTATTATTATTATTATTATTATTATTATTATTATTATTATTATTATTATTATAGGGTAATGCTCGCCGCAAGGGTACTGGTCACGCTCAACAACAGTTTTCAATAAAAACTTTCAATAAAAATAGAGAAGTAGTTGCGTGCTGACTGCAAACTACTATTAACATTTATATAAAAAAAAAACTACTTTTACAAAAACAATTTCTATGCTTAATCATTGTGAATTTATTAATTTTACATGAAAATATAATGATTAAGCATAGAACGAAAACTATAACCAGTTTTCAATAAAAATTTTCAATAAAAATTTGTAAATCAACACAAAATTGTTTTAAAAGATATATTAATCCGACAAAATTATATCGTCAATGTCTGTGTCACATATATCAGTATTCGAATCTGAGTCGTCGCCCTCATCGAAACTGGGGCTCATTCCTCCAAAAAGTGGGCCTATCTCCACATATCCATTTTCATGTTCATCTCCGTCAAATACATGGCCATCATCATCAGTTTTGTCAACTCCTAAATAATGCCCATATGCGAGACTTGTATTAGGACCCACCCATAGCCTCTTGTCATCGTTGTTCGACAAGGCTATTTTCCTATTCTTAAAAGTAAAGAGCTGGTGGTTTCTTGTACCTATCCTCGTTTGTGGCACTGAATATATTATACTATTATTGTAACAGTCTAAATAAGACTGGTGCCCTATCTCTGTTTTGTCTAACTTAACTCCTTTAGCCCTAAGTGTCTCCTTATCTCCTAACAAACTGTAACACTTAGGGCGCAAGAAAACCCACTCGCGATAACCCAGCCCTTTACTCTCGTCTTTAAACTTTCCTATTACCGAATCCAAACTCTTTGAGTACAACGGATGAGCAGGATCGTAATTCGACGTATCTAAAAGGTTGTCTCTTATCATTGCCGGTAAAAGAGTGTGAAGTTTACAGTTCTTTATCTCTAGGAAAAAGGAGTCGGTGTCGCCGGCAACGATATTTATCTCACAATTAAATTCTATCCTATATTTCGCCAGTTCATTATATTGGAGCTGGTACATCCGCAGTTTAGACAGATCTAGAACTGTTTGACCGATGTAACTAGGTGTCTAAACAGATAGAATCCTTTTTCAGATGTGCAGCAATCAAGTCATCATCAATTTTGAGTGATTTCTTGAAAGTCGGCTTTGAGGCATATACAATCATCTTTTCAGCTGAATTGCATAGTCTCAAATTCATCCGCTTTTTAAGATTCTCGACGGATTTCCCGTATAAGCTATTATTGTACAACTTAAACAAGTCTCTATATAACTCACTGGTTGACTGTGCTCTTAATGTGGTGTTCTTGTCAATATATTGTTTAAATATAGGTGCTTGCGTGAATTTAACTGCTCGATAAATTTTAACAACCTTCACACCGAGTGAAAGATAAAGTTTAAGAAGTCTCCAATGAAGAACATGGTTCTTCTTTGGCCAATGCGTGAGCATCAACTTCTCAACTTTGGAGTTCGGTGGACACATCTTTTCCGGAGCAATAGGAAAGTCATTTAAAAAATCATGCAAACATTCCGGAATTTCGATATCAACTTCCATAGTATACCCATATGGAAGGTTATCAATATCCGAATTCATACATTCATAAAGTACAGAATCCAAATCGTCATATACCCATACAAAGTCAGCATAAGGCAGATTTTGGCTTAAGGCCCAACCATACAAATTATTGATATCTATGTACAGGAGTTCAGTGTCTTCAGAACTTGCAACATAATGTTTGTTAACAAATGTTAACCCACCCCGTATTCCTCCTTCGTAGAAATTAAAGATTTCCATGTCCTGTAAAAGTTCTATGGGTTCCGTTAATGTCATAAGCGCTGAGGCCCATGACATACCGGGTGTTCATTCGCGAATTCATAATAATCATAATAATCACACCTAATCATTTTATTGTCATATACATGTTTATATCTACATCGAGCTGCTTCCATTTGTGCACGACATACTTGAGATCGATAATCAGGGATCATAGCAGGCATAACACCTCCAGTACTTTCAGTAATATTAAACAATCTCGTAGCTGAACTCTTCTCAATCATTTTATTTGGAACCTGTCCTTGTGTAGCTACACATAAATTTGATCTCATATCATTCCTTTCTGAACACAAAATAATATCGATTCGGCCATTTTGATCTTGAGCACATTTCAACAAATTTGTTTGATCCATATTCAATTCACCAGGTACAGATTGAACTAATTGTCGGTCTCGAGATAATGTGATTAGAGAGAATCCATTATCCAGAACTTTAAGAGATTTGCTAGATCTGATAACATCGTCTTTACAAATAGTTTCTATTTCCATTTTGCTGCGGGTTCTATTCAACCTTGCCATTAAATCATCGAGATCCATCAATTCCCCGTTATATTTAAATCCATAATTTGTAACTTTGTTACTTTCCATTAATTCCAACCAAATCGAAGAGAACTCCTTCAACAAACTTCAATTCAACCTTAAATCCATTCGAAATCGATAAATCCTAAAAACTCAAAATTACAACTCAACTAAATTCAAAAAAATATTGAAACCTACCTCTTGCTCGCGTCTGTGTGCGCACACAGCCAAAAACAGAAAAGAAAAGCGCACACAGACGCGAGATCAGATTAAAATTTTCACCCTCTCAATTTTACGCGTCTGTGTGCGCACACAACCAAAACAAAGAAAAAAGCGCACACAGACGCGAAACAACTAATAATTCACCATCCTCCCCCCCTTGACACCTTAGTGTCAATCTCAAATCCCCATCAGCTTCTCCTTCTTCTTTTAGACTCAAACATAATTTGAAGATACATTCCCGTGTCAGTTTATTCCTTTTCCCCTTCATTTCTTACACTTCCCTCGCCATTTTATCCCTTTTCCCTTTCCTTTTCTTATTTCCCTCGCCATTTTATCCCTTCTCCCCTCCATTTTCTGCATTATGGCTCAATCTCCAATAACCCTCACAAACCAATCTCCAATAACCCTCACACACCAATCTCCAATAACCCTCACACACCAATCTCCAATAACCCTCACACACCCATCTTTGTATTATATAAGCCGCCGCGCCACGCACCTTTTTTGAAAGATCGTTGTGGATTCTCCATCCACCAACGCCATACTCGGCCAAGCAGCTGTCCATGTTCAGTTTGTTTAGGTGTAATCTCTCCATTATTCTTTCTCCCTTTTTCGCCAATTCAATATTCCACCCTTTTCCCTGTTGCATTTCATTTAGTGACCAGTTTTCACTTACTGTTTTTATAAGCATTTTACAAAGTCGTTCTTTGATTGCTTCGTGTTTCGATTCCCCAATCGACCCCTTGTCTTTCATGTTCATCTTTAGAGGCGTGCAAGCGAGTTCCAGTGATCCTTGTTGTTTGAAACTGTCCGATGATTCGTTCAATTTTTCCAAAACTTCTTTGGCCCCTTGATCATTATCACGTACAGTTTCCCATGATTTCCCATATACCCTACTGGTCTCCTTGTTTTGCCTCTCCCCTTTGGAGTCTTCTGCCCCTTTTACATTATCACGTTCTTCTTTTAATCGATTAACTTCCCCTTCGTCGACCTGCATATCATTAACCGCCGCCTCGGGCGTTAAGTCCTCTGATTCTGGTTTGTCTTTTTCCCAATTACTCATCACTTCCGTTGTCTTCGGTTCCACAATTTTATCGTCGGATAATTTTATGATCTCACCAGCCCGGCAAGCCTCATCTTGCTTTTCCCCTGTATTCATTTTTCCTTGAACATTTTGTGTGATTGTCATAACGTTAACTAATTCGTTAGTTCTTCCAGAATTGCATATTTGACCATCTAAATGACTCTGAGCTCCTTGCTCTTCATTAGATGCCTTACTCCTGTCGAGTGGCGTGTCCTCAATTCCTCGAGATGCCCATAACTCGTCATTGAACATTTCAGTTACCGCAAAATAACTCTGAACCGTCCTCATTGATGCGTTTTCATTTAATAATTCGTTGTGTCTTTGCTTATATCCGGTAACCTTGCAGAAAGATTCTTTACGGCATTCCTTGGCCATGTGATTTCTTTTGAAGCAATTCCTGCACAGTTTCTTTTCTTCGATGACTCTCTTCCTTTCTGAAATTGGGAGTTGCTTAAACTTGTCACATTGGTCTAGGTAATGTTGACCACCACATTGTACACACTCTGATCTATAACCGTTAGAGTTATTCCCCTGTATAACCGTTCCCTTTTTAACTCTGCCATCTGGTTGCCCCGTAAAATGCGTCAAACCTCCTGGATTGAAGCTTTCTCTTTCTCTAGACACACCTTCTACTCTTGACACATCATAAGCCCTGGTGCATGGTTGAGTCCCATACACGACCTCGTTAGTGGACCTTAGGATCTCCGCTTCTTGTTGTATCCATCTTCTCAAATCCTCTATCGTCTCCCGCAATTCCTTTTCT